>VYZR01053025.1:15204-27822 GCA_013400675.1 Oxylabes madagascariensis | reverse complement strand
AAATCTATATAAAAGTATAGATTCTTATATATTCTTAAATATATGAAGTGAGTGGAGGCTCACCTGCTACATCTGTGCAGTTGTCTCTCCTGAGGGGGGTAGAGAGATTTAGAAAAATTAGGCTCACAACATAGATTTGAAATTGGAAGTGATGTGTGAGGAGAGGTGCAAAACTCCTGAAAAAGATGCACTTTTGATCTCAGCCTTTTCTATACTGCTGTGTTTAAGCAGCTAATTTTTCAACACAGTTAAACAAAATATTCCAGCTTTGCTGACATAAAACAGAGGCCAAACAGAGGGAATGGGGGCAGCCCGGAGTTTGTCACAGTGTGCAGTAAATAAAAAGGCTGTTGGTATTGCTAAGAACTCATGTATTTCTTTGAAATTAGCAGCACCTTTAGGTGCTCTCAGCCCTGGATGATTACACCCAGTTTTATTTAGCAGCCTGATTTCGAGCCGCCGTGCTTGATAAAGGTTGTGGCAATCGGTGTCCGTATCAACAGCTGAGCGAGCATCCTGCTCCCGTTCTCCAGCATCACCAGCTGATGAGGGTCTGAGTTTGCCACCTCCCAGGGGGCTGGTGAGGTGGTGGAAAAGTTGCTGTAATCTGCAGGATGTGCTAAAAAACCTCACCTCAGGACTGCCAGCCTGCGTTTGGTATTTACACTGCACGCTCCCCGTTATTTTAAACCCTGTAAATTTAAGATTCCTTAAGAATAGGGGAGTTTTTTGAATTTCCAATTTTAAAATGAAAGGAAGATACCCCCAGTTTTATAAAAGCTGCCACTGAGGTAGAAAGGTGTGAGTTTTAACTGAGTCTCTTTGCCCCTTGCTTCTCTGAGTACCCGGAGAGCTCAGAGTCTGCTGCTCAGAGGAGCCGAGTTTCAGGGAGCTCGGTATGAAACGGGCTCATACAATTCACGGCCATTTTGGCACCATCTTCTTCCTGCAGCCATAAAATTATCTAAATTCTATGGCTACAGTCTAATCTGAAATATCTAGGCGCTTGTGGCTGCAGTTTTTATCAGGTGATAAACTATTTTCCAGTTATCATTAGAGCTATAGAATAACTTGTGAATTTGGGGAAAAGGCAAGGCTCAGACTTTTAAAAGTGTGGTTTGTTTGTATTAGTGGAAATTCTAAAAATTTGGTCAAAGGAAAAGAAAACATATTAAAGTGGAAAGAATAACTCTTTGCTCTTTTTATTCTCGCAAGTTAAGGTAGGAAAGCCAAGGGATGGCTTAAGAAAAAAACAACTGTGTTTTCTTTAGAAAAAAGGAGCGGTGAGGGAGCTGTCAGGAATTTCTATGCTACACTTTTCAGTTGTGCTAAGATCCTTTGCCTCCTGTTTTCTTTCCCCTTTTCCCTTTTCCACTTGGCCACTTGAAACTGGAGTTTGGAAACACATCGTCCAGTTTTTCCTCGGTGCTTAGGATGGCATTTAGTTCCCTGGTTTGTTTTCAGGAGCCAGACAGCAATATTTTGGGATATAGTTACCCTCTGAAAAAATTCATACTAAAATGTATTGAGTAATGAAACTGATTTTTTGTTATTTGCTTTCGATTATTTCGGAGCCTATTTGCTTTCAAAGGTGTTTCTGGTATCAACCAATCATGTCTGTCACAATGCAAAAGCAAACTAAGTTGGATTTTAAGAATAGCAGGGCTAAACAGATTCGTCTTTGGGAATATCCTCCTTAGATGGAACCTGTGAGTGAGACCGAAGCGATTCAGACCTCAGACATTGCTTTTTGGACGTGTTTGAACTACATCAGTCTTTGAAATTACTAGTTTCCATCTCACTACAAAATGCACGCTGACTGCGGTGCTGCAGTGCATATGTGACATATTCATCCTGCAGGAAGTTGGCTGAATTGGGTTTTTTGAGGTGCTTAATTTTAGGCAGAAACGATCCCAAAGTAGCGATGCCTGGTTTGCGGTGTTCGGTTCTGGTGCACTCATCCAGCACTATTTGGGAGCCTCGGCAGAGGGCACTGTTGGAGCATTAAAGGCACTTGAAAGGCTCATCTCCAGCTTTTCTTGATTTTTTTTTTCCTGTTTGGAAAGTGTTTAATGTTCTCCATGTAATTAAATTCAGTTCCCTGTATAATTAGCAATGGAGCCTTATTCTTTGTGCCACTGCTGTGGATAGTATTATTTTTGTCTCTATTTGCCTTCAGTCAATGCAAAATACTGTTGCCTATCAAAAGGTAGAAAGTTTTATTGCTATCTCCCAAAGCTAAGCAATATTTAAAGGTAGAAATAGAAAACTATAGAGTTACTTTCATTTACTTGCTCAGAGTAAATAGGAAACCTTTAAAATTTCTGCTCATGGCCCGGGAAGGAACAGAGTTAATGCGCCACAATAATTTTACATTTGTATTTGAATGTGTAATACAGTAGTTTTGAATTGTTACTACATGCAGTTTGTCAAAAATATATATGAAACATATAATATTTAGCTCTGTGTGAAACCTATTGATTTTATTTGGCAGATTTAGTTTTCTTCTTTAGTTTGTTTTCCTCTGGATCTTTGCAAGAACTTGTATTGGTGCTGTTTAGCATATTGAAATATTAATTAGAGTGATCAGGCATAATTATTTTTCATTAATTGCAAATGCAAAGTAATTACTGTGACCTAGAAATAGTTGCCTTGTCCAAATTCCTGTAAACATACTAATTTTTTTATAATTTATGAGGACCAGCTACAAAACATTGTGTCAGAAAGAAATAATTTTCTGAGGTACTAGAGTACTTAACACTGACGTTACATTGGACTGCTCTTACAGCTTGTAAAGGAGAGATATTTGGAAGATGGAAGTCTGATGTGTTTGGCTCTTGAATTGGCAAATACACAGAGCATTAATTGCAAAAAACACATTGTAGGTTTCTTTCAGAAAGCGTCTCTTTGTCCGTAACTGGTTGAGTTACACGAACAACCTGGAGAAGTTTGCATTAAAGATCGAGGGATACGCTCTGCTGCCGACTGGCAGGATACTCTTGCATTGGTTTCAAAATCAACCACAGAAGACATCTTCTCCAAAAATCTCTGTTGCCTTAGAAATAGTGGTGAATATTTTTTTTTTTTCTCTACTTGAAAATGTTAATTGAGTTACCGGCAGCTGAAGGCAGGCGGATTGCAAGGGAAGGAGCACCAAAGAGTTCGAAACGAAAGCGTTCGGTGTGGGTCCGTACGGCTCTTCTCTTCCAGGGGAAATCCCGGGGCTGGAGCCTGATCCTGATCCTGCTGTGGGCTCTGTGCCTTGGTGGTGGTGCAGGATCCATAGGGACGGCACTGCAGGGTCTGTCCCTGCCTGCAGCGGGGTTCGTGTCTCAAGGCCAATGCCGCTGTCTGCAGCCACCGCTGGGATTGCAGCTGGAAACAGCAACTTTAAATAACAAAGGCAAAAGTTGGTTGGGTTCCTTCTTAGTGCAGCACAAGACAGTTTTGACTTTCAAAAAGAGAGGTGGTTGCCTCCAAAAAAAAAAGCATACTCAGTAATATTGCCATGCAGCTGGCTGTAACCATCTCTGTCATGTATTTTCCAAGGGGACTAATACACTGCCCAAGAAGACGCTAATTAAATGTACATATTTGTTTTTTACAGCCCTCTCTCATATCGTTTCCTATTAGTGTCTCCTTACATGAGCTCGGTAGGGTAATATTCAGGCAAATTTCTGTTTTGTCTGAAGCATTAATACTGATGTTCTGCTCCTGTATCATCCCTGTAGCTGTTATCTGCTGTGTGTTTTCCCCACGAGAGGCTATCGCAGGTTTTTAGTCCAGACTGTTTGTATTCGACAAGGTCAAGATAAGTTTTATCTCTATAGATAAGTCAAGTGCATTAGGATCGATACAGTTACAGTAAAATACATTGGCAATATTTATTGCCAAGATCCTAATGAATTTTTAAAGCTTGGAAGACTGTGTCAGTGGAGTGAGGGTGCCCTAAATGGTTGTTTATAACAGCACCTATATAATTATACAGTTAAATACTTTTTGAAAATAAAAAAATTGTACAACTTCATGGGTTTTGACAAGGTAAAGCTTTATGCTCCTCCTCCCCCAAATCCTAACAGATTCTTACAACACCATCAAAATAAGTATTTACTTTCCATTCACTTGGGTGTCTGTATTGGGATTTATGAGGCTTGTCCCCCTACTTACTTGTTATGAATATAAAATTGCTCTATTTTTAGCACACTAATAGGGGTTTGTTTTGAATTTTACCTGCAATTTTTTATTGACAAGATAATTGTCTTTGTTTTGGCTTTGACAGAGTGGCTTTGGCCAGTTTCATATGTGATATAAATTTCCCTAGGTACATATTTATGCAGTTAAATCAATAAGTATTTCATAATCTCTCTAAATACTTATGTAACTTAATAATTCCAGCCATTATGATGCATCTGCTTAAATATGTATTTTATGTCGGGGCATTTAAAAATGCAAATTATAGGGATTATTTTCCTTCAGGCTTTGTATTTTTCTGTTGCATCAGATAGAGAGTAAGAAAATTAACCCACAAAAAATCCTGCTAAAGTAGTAATGAAGATCTGCCTTCTATCTGGTAAGGATAATTTGTTGATAAGACTCCATGGCTTGCTTGAACTCATTTTGCTTTCTCTGCTTTCTGTAGTTGATCTTTTAAGCCACACAACACAACGATGGTAAGGGCTAAGTTAAAGAGAAAGTTTCCACCTTTATCACAGTCACCTACTTTTGGGTCTTTCATTAATCTGTCATCTTTCATAGGTCTGTTTTCTACCCCTCCTGTCTCCAGAGCACCAGAGACTGCTTATTTTTATTGTTAATACTTTGAGATTCAAAATCAGGATTGATAATACTGGGTTGGGAAGCTGCTGTGTAGCTTCTCTTTGTCTCTACCACGGAGGTTTGATACCTGACACTTTTAATTTAATTTAATTAGGGAGGCAGAACCCCATCTTGGTGTTCATTAAGGGGATTATTCATCAAAGTTATTGCTTCCTTGATGGAGAATAACAATATCACTTGCAATGGCTGCTGTTGCTCTCATAACTGTATTACTTTCTACTATTTTTCTCTCCAGGGCTTTGTACTTAGTCTCTTTATTTGAAAATTTTAAATTGAGGGAAGCATAAACTTCTGGTATAGGAAATTCACCAGGGTCACATTTATTTTGGTCTAGTAGCTTTATGTCGTGTAAATGCTTCGCAGAGTATTTTTTTTTCTGCTTTTTATTGGTTCTCTGCACTGTCTTTAAATATTTGTATTTCTTTCAAGCTTAGCTGCACTTCAGCTCAGGGCCTGAGGTTTCTGGCTGCCTGTTTGCTGATGTAGCTGAACTCTGCCGTGCCGAAATCCTGCAGAGATCGCTGTAGGAAGGAAGCCTCGACGGAGCAGGGAGTCACCACGGGCTTTGCTGGAACAGAGTGGAAATCTAATGTAAAATTAATAAGGGGGGGTTGGGGGAGAGCAGACTGTTTGCAAAAGTTATCTTTTGTAACGCAGCCCTAATCAAATATTCAGAAAATGACAGCTTTAAAAATAGAACAATTGTCCTTTTAAAACATGACTAGTTTGGTTAATTTACCCCCAAGTATCCGGTGTCTGTGACTCTGAAAAACCCTTATCTACTAAGGGGGGAAGAAAGAGCGTTGCAGAAAAGGTGACAAGTTTTCACCTCTTTCCTCAGAGAACATTTTAATTCCACTTTAATCAGCCTGCCAATAAAAGAGTACTTGGCTTTCAAGGGGAAACAAATCAAAATATGCATTTATCAGTCACGAGGCAGAATTCAATCGCTCGCAACTGATGAACTCCAAAAGGAATGAAACTAGTACTATCACGCTGCCTTGGTGGTTTGCTTTGTACTATCAAAGAACTGGTACTATCTTTTCCTGCCACATCCACTGTTTGTCTGTCATCCCTAATTATGGCCTTTCAAAAGCAACGCTCCATAATTGCTGTTAATGATTAAAATAAAAAAAAATATTCACATCTAGATAACTAAACTAGTGTTCCGCAGCATGCAGATTTGTGTGTTCTGCAGCTGCCAAAATAACTAAAATTAAAAAAAAAATAGCCAGAGATGAGGCCGAGGAAAGAGAAAGAGGTTGCCAAGTCGCATTGTCAGTGTTACTGTACAGGGCTCTTACAAGGGCACGTCACAGGCCTGTCTTATTAAAATAAAACTTTATTTTCCACTAGGAGAGGAGACTGAGGGTCACGTTGCGCTGCACAGGTGGGCTCTCATTTCAGACTCCTCTCTGCCGCTCTGCTCCGGTTAAGAAAGAAGAGCCTGAAGTGGAAAGAAGGGTTTTTTTGTATCAAAGTTGGATGCTGTTTCACGTATGGGTGTTTCTAGGTTGTGGGAATTGCTTGCTCCGGGTTTTCAGCTCGTTTAGCATGAGGCGAACACATTGCTCACTTTATTGATATTAAACAGAGTTGTCCTGATGGTTACAGTAGTTAGACTACAGCATTATACACAAAGCTGAATCTTTCTGGTGAGAGAAACTGCATTCTTCGGGCTTATCTTGCTCCCTGCGCTGGAATTTACATGCGTAACTACCAGTGCATCAAGATGAGTTTTTCGCCTTTGTGTGGTTTGCATCTCAATGAGGGTGGAGAGGTGCAGTCTCTTTAGCTTTTCTTCTCCCTGCCCTGAAAAATGGTTAAAACTCACCTCCTGCTTTATTTATGCTTTGTTCCATCTGACTTCTCTTCTGCAACTAAGGATTTATGAGGCCAGGAAGCAAGAGCCAAGCTGCTCTTGTGTTTCATTTTCTCCATTCTCGTCCTTGTTTGATTTCTTGTCGATTTTGTGCGCCCTGGCTGCGGACCCCTTTAGGGCCAGGCTCGGGCAGCCCCCGAGATGCTCGGCTCCCCTAACACAGCCCCGTGCCTTGTTCAAATCCCAGCCTCGACTGCGGTGTCCTGGGATTGCAGCTTGAAACTGGTAGCGCAAAATACCGGCCTTGGCGCGAGTTTGATGTGCGAAAACACCAGGATCTGACCTCTAGTCTCTCCTTTTCCCCTTCCTGTGGTTCCACAGTATCTCACTTGTGTTGCCTGGGTCTGGGGAGCTTTCTGCTCTCCTCTGTCCCACTGAGCTCCATCCTCTCTTCAGATCTCACCTCCTGACCTCCCTTTTTTTTATCCCCGGGAGTCGATTAGACAAAGGAGGCACGTTGTCATGTGGATGGGATATACAAATAAATTGCGTTGTATTTTTTTCTCTTTTACGGTTGTTTTTTATCCTGTGTTTCAAAAGCGTGCTGGTGGCAGTTTCAGGTGAAAGAAATACAAAGTTCAAGTGCCTGTTTGGGTCACAAATTTGTGGAAATGAATGTGTTGATATTGCTTGAACAGACAGGACAACTTGTGATACTCCTAAAATTAGAAAGCAGGGAGAAACAAGGTAGAAATGTGATGGGGTGAGAAACTTTCTTCTTCATTCACCAGTGGTTACATCAGTCATACTGTGGTAGGAGTAAAGGGGTTTGTGTGCTCAGCTATTCATTTCAGGACTGCTTATATTTAATTGACATGAGACTAAGTGTGCTTGATTTAAAATGTATGTTGCACAGCTTTGGAAAATGAAGTTTAAGAAAACTAAGTAGAACTGTAAATAATAATTTTATAAAAGTACTCTAATGGCTGCAGATAAATGATTTAGGATTATAACTTGCTGTTGCTTAAATAAACAATTGATCATACAAACAACAGATAGCAAAGAAACCCAAAGTTTTCAAAATAATTTTTATTTTTAAGTGAGAGCAAAGGAGAATTGTGAAGCTTTGCATAAAGCTTCTCACATTTCACATGTTCTTTTGCTTTCATGGTTTTGTCAGACAGACCTTCATATTCTTCACACTCTCATACATGTTGCTTGAATTCTTGCCCCTGTTGTCTGATTTCCCAATAATGCACTGCACTCAGGAAATATTTATGCATTTACTCTGGGAAGACATGGGAACATTATTTGTCTGCTGGGTTATTTTGCTCTAGGAATAATCTGCTGAAGGTGGTACTGTGTTATGACTCAAACCACTTGAAATATTGTACATACAGGCTACTAAATAAAAATGTTCATACTGCTGTGTATGATTATAGATAGTTCTGTGCTTTCCAGAGAGCTGATCAGAAAAATGATAAATCATTAGACAGCACTAAAGAAGGTGTCTTGCATGAAGGTTGGAGGAGGAGGAGGAGGAGGATGTGAAGGATGAGTCAGAAGCCAACAAGTTCTTCAGAATCTAGTAATTAACATAAGTGAAAATAGGAGTCAGCAGGAGCTGGAACGACAGAAATCTCTAACTGCTTTTAAGAATGCAGAAATCCAGGTGTTCTAATGTTGGGTCTGTATCCTCATAGAGGATTTGGTGTGTTACCCTCTGTGTGATGGGTAATTTCCAGGTATATCACAGAACAGTATGAATTGTCCTTTGGAAGGCAACTGTAGAGTATCCTACACCCCCAAAAAACTAGTGTTTTCCCTTGCCTCTCTCTGTAAGGCTTGCTGAATCATAAGGACCTAGAAATTTTCTTTTTATTAGAGCTTTGGCTGATCTTACTAAATATCTGAAATTGTGTTCAAGTTTTTAAGGAACTTTAGAGGTTTTTGGCAATACATTTCCTGCATGTAGTAGGATGCTTTTGGGGTGGGGGGAATTATTATATTTTTGTCTTTGGGAATTAAATGCCTGATTTTGCTTTATCTTCTCTGTACCTCTACCTGTACAGCTCTTCTTTTGTCTTTTTTTTTAAGCAAGCATATAAGATAACCGGATACCTGTGTCACAGCTTTGGCCAGTGAATTCTGCCCTTGCAGGTCTAATTATCCACTCTGTTTTATTGTTGTGTTTTCTACTGTCATGTAACAGTCACCTATTTTTTTTTTTTCCTGACCCTCCTATAAAGAGAAACCACAATAATTGGAAAATTGAACCAATAATTGAAGTGGCCTCTGATTCTGCAGCCCTTTTGCTGGGTGTGTTGGATATGTTACTTTAGTATTTTGAGTAATTTTTATGACACTTTCCATGGCCAAATCTCGTTCTCTGTAAGGTCAGTAGGAAATGTCCCCCGTATTTCTTTGGGGGCAGATCTTGCTACTGTGCATTTATAACTTCAAAGACAGCAATAAACCTCTGGTCCCCTTCATTGGAGCGAAACCCACTTGGGGTGAAAGGTCAGGAAGAAGTGGCAATGCTAAGAAATGTCTCTGAATGTCAGAATCAATTAAAATATTACTCTATTTAAATTACTGATTTCATGGCATTATTCTAATTCACGGAGCCTTTAAAGCCATGAATTCTCTTTGGAAATATTAGCACTAGAAAGCATTGGGTCCCTGAAAGCTGTGGGTTTAGGGGGTTTTATTACTGGCTTTTTTAGGAGATGAGTCTGTCTAGTTTATGAAAGCAAAGATGTAAGACATGAAAGATTCAAGACCCTTTCCATGCTGCTTTTTATTCTGCTGTAATTACTGTACATTCTTAACCCCGTAAGTAAAAACAAGTTGGAAACTCAGCTAGCCCCTAAAATAAGAAAAAAAACCAACAACAACAACTTTGATGCATTGGGTTTCAGCGAGAGACACCCCTGGCATCACCTGGAGTGTGGTGCTAACCTGGGGGTCAGGGGAGCTTGAACTGCAGCACTGGGGCTGTAGTGAAGCCTATCAAGCTTTTCCTGTGAGCTGGTGCTCCCTGTGCTGCTGCCTGGGGCTCCCATGCTGATCCTGCTGCTGCTGCTGCTGAATTTTCCAAGCAGCTCCTTCCTGGTGCGTTTGGCATGGAAGAGAAGAAGGATTCTCATCACACACTGGATTTGCCTTCTCTGGGCAGAAGGAGCTTTCACCGTCCTGTTTCACACTGCTGACAACTTTTCCTGAGCTGTTGTGATGGAAGTAATGCCATTTAAAGAGAGAGATGTTTAGGCATGCCAGGTTTATCTTACAATAGGAGTTGCTAGTGTCTAATGTTGTAGCCTGTTTTTATCACGGACTAAGAAACTTGATGCAGCATTTCACATTTTATTTGATCCAGCAAACACATTTTTGGTGCTCACTTAGTGTTCAATCAACTTTAAGTAACCGTCTGCTCTTAGCCTCATTTTTTTGATTGTGGTCCTTCATACTGTTTTAAAATACAATCTAGTCTTTGTAGGAACAGCTCTTTTGCAGCATCCATTTCCTAAACACATCCTTGGTTCAAAAAGGTACTTGGAAAACTTGGGAGGTAGCTGACCTGGAGGACAGACAAATTGTATTTTTAAGAATTTCCCCCAGTATTGCTATTTGGGTTTACTTAAAACTTAAATTAGAAAAGAAGACCAATAAATAAATGAAAATTTTGTGAAATAGGAGCTTTGGTTTTTGAGCATTACAAACCCAAGGAGGCATTTACACTTTGGATTTTACAGTTGTGATAATGCACAGGGTGATTCAATCAGACTGAATCTGCATTAGGTATCATGGGGTTGTTTTTTTAAGCCAGAGGGATCATTATGACATTTATTTCAACCTTCAATATAACAGGCTGTAGTTTTCTCATAAGCTTGCTTTGTATGGAGTCCAGGATATTTGGAATTCTAAATCTTATTTTCCCCTCCAGTGTTGCCTGTGTGGACCTCTTGCAGCAGACAAATGCTTTCCCTGGCAGGGCAGGCTGAGGAGCACTTGCTGATGAGGAAAGTGGCAGTGAACTTCAAAAGAAGCCAAACGTCAATCCCTAAAACACACAATGTTTGGAAGCCTGACCTCTGCTAACCTGACCCTCTGTTTCAGGACATTTTGTATGTTTTGGATGCCAAGGGGTGGCTGTGGGTTTGCAGCGACACTGAGCGAGCACCAAACCCCATAACTGAAAACTGCTCAGGGGTTAAGTCTTGATTATTGAATATCTTGATTATTTTGTTTGTCTCACTTTTTGGAGCTTCTGGATGTGCTTAAAGCACATTATATTGATAACAGTGAGAACTGGGAAGTGCACTGACAACCAGCATCATTCATGAAGTGTCACAGACCTGCACAGAAAGTCTAGAGAGAAATGCAAAATACCCCGTTCTAGAAAAAAAAAAGTGGGGAAATATAGAAAATGCCTTCTATGCTTTTTTTTTTCTTTTGCATCTTTATTTCCCTTAGCTTCTGGAATAAGGAAATTTGGTTGAGACAACTATATATGACTTGTATTTGTAATATTCTAACAGACCATTTACAGAATCAGAGAATGAATTAGGTTGGAAAATACCTCTGAGACCATCGAGTCCAACCTATGATCAATCACCACCTTGTCAAACTACCACATCCAGTCTTTCCTTAAACACCTCCAGGGACAGTGACTCCACCACCATTCATGCCCGTCCAGGGATTTCTCAGGAATAACCACCCTCCTGGGTGGACAAAGTTATTTTTGGAGAAATTTCTCCTTTCCAACCTCTGGAGCAGGAACAAAACACAGATCTTCTGCTTCTTGCTGCCGTTTTGATCAGCAGGGTAGGGAAGGACCAAGGAGGAGAGGGAGAGGAAGCAGCTCAGGTGTTGGGAGCAGGGGATGGAGATACTCAGTATGGTTCCAGCCATGGGGAGAGTTTGGATCTGAGCAGCAAATGCTGAACAGCAGCACCGGTCTGGTTACTTCTTCTGCCTCCCTTGTGTGAGGGTGTTTTATGCAACAGTTTGTTTTAAATGGAAACAAGAGCACCATTTTGTAAAGCTGGAGAAGGGGTAGTGCAGGACATCAGACTAGAAATCTCTTAAGTGTAGTAGGTAAAGGAAGTGCTGGGGGTGCAGGTCGCCTAATCTGCCAGAGATCTCAGGGAAATGCCAGTTGTGCTTGGGTTTGTGTTTGTGTGTTTATCCCCTGCATTGTCAGATGCCTCTGCGGCTGTAGGAGTGGGGCTGCTGCAGGAGCTTCAGAGAGGTATGAAAAACATTCCTTCTAAAAATACTGGGAAGCTCCCTCCACCCCCATTGTTTATTGGAAACTTTTCCCCCTGTCTTAAGATATTTGATTATGGTGTAATGCAGCTAATTTAAGCATCTGTTTATCACTGCCTGGCTAGACTGAATGTGAAATTTCAATTGAATTACCTCCCAAGAGAGCTTTGAGCTCTGAGGGTAAAACAAATCATTTTCTCTCCATTCCCCTGGGATTGTCAATAAAAAGAATTCATCTAAATAGTTTACATGCGTTTTGAAATGTTGCATCTACTAGACTTGGGTTTGTTGTTAGTGGAAAATTGCCAGTGTGAGTGGAATATTGGCTTTAACTCGACTATGGCAGTGTTGTAGCATGGCGGTACACAGTCTGGAAAGGCTACAGCTGTGAAATCATTTGCATTTAATTCATATTTGATCAATAAATGTGTGTGCTTTATTTTAGAACAGAAGAGAGCGTATAAACCTAGCTTATTACAACCTCAGGCAGAAGACATCACTGGCCCACTAGCTTAAAATCATAGAATATCCTGAGTTGGGAGGGATCATGGAGTCCATGGATCATTGAGTCCAATTCCTGGTCCTGCACAGAACAGCCCCAGGAATCCCACCCTGTGCCTGCGAGCGTTGTCCAAACGCTTCTTGAGCTCTGTCAGGCTTGGTGCTCTGACCACTTCCCTGGGAAGCCT
>VYZR01053019.1:8171-26047 GCA_013400675.1 Oxylabes madagascariensis | reverse complement strand
TGTGTCAATTTTACTTTATTTTGCCAGCAACCCCAAGAAGGAGTTTACTTGCTGACCTTTCTTAGATGTGTTGTTACATGTCTGAAAATCAATTTCTAGAGTTATCTGTTGTCTTTTTTTTTTTTCCCTCCCCTGCAGCACTTTGAAATGTGTAGGCTGGGGAGAGATAAGTGATATAGGTTTGCAGGACTGACACAAATGTAACAGGGACACAATTTATGACTCAGCTCATTCATGGTAGATTATATGCTCTAGAGATACTCGATGATTTATAGCTGATGTAAATTGTGATACTTACTGCGCCATTAGCAAAGCCANCCATTAGACATAGGCCTTTCAGAATTGTGAGAATAGCAATTTTACTAATGAAAATCCTGAATTCAGGTAGTTTTGTCCTTTGCAATTATTAGGTATGTGGTAATGGCCAGAGTGCATTAGCAGCCTCTCTCAAAAAAGAATTTTAGAAGTCACAACTAGAACAAACTAGCCTGTTACGTGATCCTGCCAGCCATTTTCTAGATAACAACTAATAATATGTTGAANTGTCCTTTGCAATTATTAGGTATGTGGTAATGGCCAGAGTGCATTAGCAGCCTCTCTCAAAAAAGAATTTTAGAAGTCACAACTAGAACAAACTAGCCTGTTACGTGATCCTGCCAGCCATTTTCTAGATAACAACTAATAATATGTTGAAATATTACTTTTTATCATGAAAATTAAATTCCCAGGATAAATAGTTTTATTCTGTAATTGAAGAATACACGTTTTTGGAGAAATGCAGTACTAATTAGAGCTTCTCACCGAAGAAAAGGATCTGCACCATACGTTTAGGCCACTGAGAACAGGCTGGGTGTCATACTGGACAGGCAGAGCTGTAGTGAGCCAGCCACTGACTACAGTCAGTTCACAATAAATAGTCACACAAACTATTTGTTCAAAGTCAGTTTAAAAATCATTGTTCTTCAAGAGACAGATCTAAAGATTTACTCCACTAAATAAGCCATCTTTTAAGATTGTTCACTTTGTGTACTTTTCAGGAACTGCTATTTGTACAGGAGAACAGCTGAAACAACCACCTGCCCTTTCTCAAAGGTATTGCTGAGGTCTTGGGTTGAACTGCTCTCAGAGCTCTGGAACATTGGATGTAGCACTCTAGTCTAGCTCACTCTGGAAACAGTTATCAACCATGAAATGCTGATCTCTCTCACAAAAGGTGCCCACATTTCTCACTTGTAATTTGATATGAACAGCATTTACCATGTAACGAGTCAGGATTTTCCATAAGGCTCTTAATAGCTTCACAGTCATTATGTTTGGCCCCTGCTTCAGTTCCTTCCCCCTGGCTCAACACGTCAAACAAATCCCAAAGTGCTCGTGTGTACCCTAGCATCTCAAATGTTCTCAACATCCCCATAATTAGACTGGCCAACCAAAACAGTTGCTTTTATCATGGTCTCTAATCCACCATCTTCTAGTTTCACACAGTGTTGCTATTATAGGATTAACACTGCCAGAGAATTGCAAAATAACCCTGGTTTGAAGCTCTGCCAGTCCAGTCCACTTCCCACTAAAAGTAGGACCAGGTAGAGCAGGTTGCCTAGGTTGCCTTCTGTTGAATTTGAATGTTTCCTAGGATGGAGACTGCACAATCTCCACAGACATTTTTGTCATTGTTCGACAGTCCTCACACTGAAGATGGTTTTCCTACTATTTTTTTATAATTTTCATTATCCCTATTTCTGTCTGTTGCCTCTTTTCACTGCACCCCCTATGACCAGAATTTAGGTCTGTCTTCTCTACACCCTCCCATTAAAGAGTTGTGGATAGCAATAAACTCTCCCCTTTGCCTTGTCTTCTGCTGAAAAAAACAGTCCCAAGGTCTTTCCTGTATATCGTGTACTCCAGCCCCACGAACGTCTTGGGGACTAGAGCTGAACTTGACCCAGAAGATCCATCTCTTTCTTGTAGTGGGGAGCCCAAAACTGGTTGCAGAACTTTCATCACAACCTCATAAATGCCAAATACATGGGAATAGTCATTTCCTTGGACCCCCTGGGTACGGTTTTGCTAAAACTCTGCAGAACGTGATTGGCTGCCTTTGCCACAGGGGTTCACTGCTCACTGATACTTAACTTGTAGCACCAAATTGATAGCTCCCCTTTGCAAGGTTGCCTGCTAATCACTTAGTCCCTGGCCAGATCGTTGCAGGGATTGTCCTTTTCCCGGTGCAGGATTTTGCACTTCCCTTTGCTGAACTTCATGAGGGTCCAATCAATGCATTGCTCCAGTCCAGCGCGATCTCCCTCTACACAACTTGGCATCAGCTGTGAATTTTCTGAGTAGTGCACACTGTCCTGTCATCCAGGTAATTTAAAGACATGAAACAGTCCTGTCCCAAATATGAATCCTTGAAGACTATCACAGTGACTATCTACTAGATGCACATTGTACTATTGATGAAAATCCTTGAAGACACAAAGTCCAGGCAATTATCCATTCACCTTATTGCTTATTGTCCACTTAGCCAAGCATATCTCACCAATTTGGCTATCAAGATACTGTCAGAAACCACACCAAAGGCTTTGCTAAAGTCAAAATTTATAGCATCCACCACTCTGTCCTCACTGTGAGTCATCTGTCTCGTCAGGGAAGGCGATCAGTTTCATCAGGCACAATATGCTGCTGGTAACTCCATGCAGGCTGTTTCCAGTCACCCTTTTGACATTCAAGCACAGGGACAGGACCTCCAAGAGGACTTGCTCCATAAACTTTGTCATGCCCTTGCAAAGCTGCTATAGAGCAGCCACATGATGATGCTGGCCCGCTCCTCTGGTGCTCCTAGAGACATCCCATCTGGACCATCTGGATTCTATATGCCCAACTTGTTTGAGTGCTCCCTTACTCTATCTTCCTCTCCTCTGAGTATTGCCACAGAAGAGACTGCAACCAGCCTCAAAAACAGGAGAGTTTGAAGGCAATCCTGCACAGCAAAAAAGGCAAAAAGGCACTGACCACCTCCACCTTTTCCATGTCCTTTGTCCCTCCATCTCTAGCTGTTCTTAGCAGCAGGCTCACATTTCTTTAGTTCTCCTTTTTCAATTCTGTTATAGAAGCCCTTCTTCTCGTCCTTCACCTCCCTTGCTAATTTAAACTCCAGCTGCTTTTCTGGTATCTCTCTGTTTTCTTATATTACAGTAAATTAAATAAATTCATCCTATTGGTAGTAAGAAAAACTCTGAGGAAGAACTCACTGGAGCCATTCACACAAGGGAAATAGCCAAATGCATCTAAATATTTCAAGACTTGGAAGCAGAAACCAGATGGAAAGGGACAATTTCCAGATGTCAACCCTCCATGGAAGATTTCAAATCCTTGAAGAAAACAGCTCATAGAAAATTCATCTTATAAGAGACATCAGAGAAAGAAAAATCATTGTTCTTTTCTGTTACTGTGCAGCTCAAATGATTTCCCAAACTCTGACTCTTGTGCTATATTTTTAACTCTCAATGCACACCAATTACCAATTGTATTTTAACATTCTGTCAGCAAGTAATATCTATTTTCACTAAGAAAACTTTTGGGTTTTTTTCCCATGGCACATTAAGATAAGCACTTAATTAATTAGGCTGCCCAGAATTGAATGCAGATGATTGGGAGTGCTACCACTTCTGTCAAGTATGAAACATCATTGTTTGGAAAGATGCAAGACGGATCCCCAAAAAAAAAAAAAAAAAAGTAGAAATCCATGGTTGAGCACATACAGCAAGCACATACTCAAGGGAAAATGCACATTGTCCTTCAAATCCTTGCTCTCTCAGGTCTTCCTAGGAGAATCTTGGTGCAAACAAAATTTTGGAAAACAATAGATGTGTCCTGTTAGTCTTCACAATGAAAGACTACAGTATTTTCAACATGCAAATATTGCAACCCTAGAAGAAGATGAAATGTGTTTTCGATCTTTTCTTTAAAGATTTTAGTTTGCTGCCAGATATTAATTTTCATATTTCATGTGAACTATACTGTTACTCATAGAGGGTTCAACACATTCACTGTCTTTGCTATGAGTAATTTTTGACATTTTCTCATTAATTATATCAGGTATGAAAATAGCAGTGACTATCAAAGGAGGACTGGCCTCTTGCCTTTTTTTCAAGTAACTTTCCAGACTGAGGTTGTCACTGTAGAGCTAAGAGTAGAGTTCATATCAGCTGTCTTGCCAAAATTATCTCCTCTTCCCTTTGATGGCAAATGTTTTATCTCTTTTTCTTTTGAACTTCATGCAATGATGCATAAGGAAAGTGTTCCAGTTCCGATTCATTTTCCACAAAACAAAGTGCACACCTAGTCACACATCTGCTGCTTGGTATATTAATGCCCAGAGCCAGCCTGACTCCTCCCTTTAGTCACTGCCTTCAGGCACATTTCTCTTTCCATGGCAGGGATCTGAGGCAGCAGATCTTCAACTGCGTTACAGGTGTAAAATGGCAAATGGTACATTGCTTTGAAGCTGTCCATTTATACATCCCCTCTTGCACTGCTGTACATTGCCCCTGTGAAATGCTCCTCTGGGATAATATGACTATTACCCTCTTGATAGCCCCATCATGCATGTTTTCCTAGCTCCTGAAGCTTCTTCCCACATCAGCTTGAGAATCACCTTTCTGTTTCTCATTTCATGTGGTATTTTGGCTTATGCCCTCTTGCATTTACACATTCAAGAGCTCTATCACAGTTTCACATCTCTGTTTTACCACACTTGAATCATACTCCTTACATGTTGTCTGGACACAGGGAGCAGGGCTCTTCCAGTTCCTACACTACATAACTAGTTAGTTAATTCCTGCAAGAATTACCTGAAAATTATTTCTATATTCACATACACCAAAGCCAGCTCTTTTGGGGATAAATATTCCTTCTAAATAGTTGTATTTGTTAGTGATACCCACCCTCTGCACCAGCAGAACCAAGAAAGTCTTAGGCAGTCTTGATGTGTCCTTTGAAATCCTGGGAAATCTAACTTTGATGAGGAGACATTCAGAGTTCTTGTTCTTTATTTTGGAGCCTCCCCCACTGTCCTCTTGACACCAAGGACATTTCACTCAATCACCCCAAGAGAAGGACCTGTCACCTTCAATTCCACCTGATCTGTCTTTGTTTCCTGAGCTGTCACCTAACATAACACAAGCCCAGCAAACTGATCTGGAAATGCCTTAAAATGAAGCTTTTCCACAGAAGGCATCAAACCCACATCAGCCATTATGGAAACTGGTATTTTCATGTGTGAAACCATCTCCGTCCAGCTAAAGCATCCCTTGGGCACTCCTTTGTCCTGGAAGCTGGTCAGGACATGTGCTTTGATGCGGCCACCTCTGCTGCTGGTGACCTGGATGTGGTAAAGGCTGGGAGAAGGGGAACAGTGTGTCTGTGGTCTCTATGCTGATGTAGGTCTTCCCCCACCCAAGTGAAGCATTCCTCTTTTGGACTTCCTTTGCTTTTGGCAATGGAAACACTTGAATAGCTTTGCAAACACCAGTGGACTGAAAGGTAGGCTCTGAGAAGTTTTGACAATGGAGGAGGGTTGAAAAAACTTGTTAGGGAACCATTATTATTGGCAGAAAAGACAAAGCTAAATTTGGACCTAAATTAGTCTATCTAACATGTAACAGAGCAAAAATGGCATGTACAGGGACAGCTCTGGGCTCTGGACAGAAGGCACCAAATACTCTTTCACCTATAAAAGGAGGCAGAGAGCAAGGCAGCACATGAAAGTCCCACATCTTTCACGGTTTCTGTGGTTGTTTGCTCACAGGGGTGTGCCTGAAGGCTCTTTGATCCCCTGGTGACCATGAGGAAACAGCTCTGTGTCAGTCATGCCCAGTTTTAGCCAGACACCAGTTGCTCCTAGTGACACAGAAAGGTGGCCTTTTGCAGGAGTGCAACTCCACACTCCTTCCCTTGGCTGTGCCTGTACAGCTCAATTCTGAAGATGGCACTGGAGGGTTGCTTTGCAGCAGTAAGTACAGAAGGAACAAGAAAAGAATGTCAGACCCTGAAATTTAGGGGAAGACTGCAGCAGAGCTGCTAATCCCACTTGAAAGGATGGGCTCATGTCCAATTACACATATTTTTTTCCCAATCCACTGGGAAAGCCATTATACTGATGGCAGTCAGATTGGTGCAGCTACGACAATCTTGAAAGCATTTAGGATACCTTTGATTAAATGATCTAGTGGACAAAGACTGACATTGTTTCCCTAGGAAAACCCTAGCATGGATAGTTTTTAATTAAAATGAGCTAATATGAGATTTTTACTTGTAAAGTCACATGAAAGGGAGAAAACAAAAGTGAGTGATATGAGAAAGGGAAAACACCCCTTTGTTTTCTCTACTGAGTGATTATCACCTACTGTTTTTAAAATCCCTTTGCTTCCCTATGTAATCAGGTTGATGAAAATCCTCTAAAGAAATAAAACAGCAGCACAGACCTCCAAAATCACATTCTTCTCTACCGCGTGTGCATTGTATTCTTTTCAACAGCTTTGTTTCCAAATTATTCTTTTCCCTTCATTGCCTCTGAAAGTCTATTACTGGATTTATTAAAAGAAAGCTGAATAAGCATGCTGAATACAGCCACAGTGATTGCCTCAACACATGTTGTTCATGCAAGGACTACTGTGCAAGCAGGTTTGAGCTGCCGGCTGTCACTGAACTGAGGCAGAACAAAGGAAAACCCAGCTGAAAGAATGAAATTGTTCACTAAAGGAAGATTCCATACTTTGCCCTTCTATCATACACTGAAGAGCTAAAATAATTATTAAGCTGAAGTCAGACCATGACATTTTACTTCAGCCCAGGCTAGAAGGAGAAATGTTCCTATCTTGTCTCTAAAATGACCTGACACCCTTCAGCTGTCTGAGGCTGGGATGAGTTTGTGCTGCCACGTGCTGCTGCTGCAAGCTGTGCCTTCCAGGGAATTAGCTCATCCGGGGTGACTTGGGAAGGGAGCACCCTGCTTGCTTCCCACTCCTGCTTGGCGGTGATTTGCCTGGCTGTAGGAGGGAGCAGGAATAAGGAGAGGCTGGTGCACGGAGCACACCTCACACATTCACTCACCAGGTGTACACACAGGGCACACAGGCATTTGCACCCATGCACGGGAGGGAGGGGAGTGCATGAACCCTGGAGCTGGGGAGGTGGCACACCAGTCCTGCCACTCTGCCAGTGCTTACACAAACCAAGGTGTGCCCAGTGCTGTAACAGATCTCTCTGGGCCAGGTCCCTTCCTCCTCCCCATTCCATCAGGTGTTTCACATAGGGCTTCCCTAAGGAGGCAGGAGGTTTAACTGAGTGGGGCTATACCTGACACTGTAAAAAGGTGCATTGTCCCCACTGCTGCAGTGGGAACTGGCGGTGGAGCCCCTGGTGGCACCACAGGGAAGGGGTTGGATCACCATCACTGGAGGTATTTAAAAGACGTGTGGATGCGCCATTTAGGAACATGGTATAGTGGTGGGCTTGGCAGTGTAGGTTAATCACCTTTTGCAGCCTAAAGGATTCTATGATTTCACTCTGGGCAGCAGTGGGGTGCCCTGTTTCCTCTGCACATAGTGGTGAGTTTCGTTCCTTGCTCAGCCATCCAGCAATTTGAGTCATCTCAAAACAAAGGGAAAGACACAGCTGCAGGCGGAGGCAGCTCTGCAGGGCTGTAACATTGCTGGAGTTTGCACAACCAAGATGCTTTTGTTACTGGCCTCAGCCAGCACAATGGCTCAAGTCTTCCCACCTTTTTGATTTGTCCAAGAAATGTACTCTAATTTCTTGGTCAGGACAATAGATTTGTTTCTTTTGTCAGGCTGTACCATTTTAATGCAAGTTACACAGACAAGCAGACTTTTTCTTGCTGAGCAGCTTTATGTGCCCGTGGTGAAGCCCCCATCTCCTCCCCAGCCACTCTGCAGCCCAACAGCACTGACCTTGCCACGGGCACCGACAGCTTCCCCTGTCACTCCAGTAACACCAAACTTTTCTGCCGCATCACGGAGACCAAGACATTTAGGACAGACAAACAAAACTTATGGAGACAAAAATATTTATGACCTCAGTGTCATAAATAAGCCTACACTTAGTTCGATAGAACATAATCAAGTTTATTTTAATGATTAATAGAACCATATCTGGAAAGGGCAAGTTGAAAAAGCTACTTTGCAATTCTGAAACAGTGATAAAGTCACTCTTGAAATGTTTAAAAATATGAAAATGGAGTATCTGGTAAACAAGAGCAAATAGAGTAAGTCCAATGCCAATGACTGAGGACAGGGCAGATTCTGAAAATACCAGAGGCTAGAAATTTCTTTCCATCTAGAAGAAAATGTGTGTCCCAAATAGTTTTAAATCAGTAAACTTTATGTGTTATTATCCAGATGGAGTAAAGTGCTGGCCCCACAGACATTAATCACTCAATGAACTCACTGAGGTCAGAGTTTTACCCTGAGACTCAATTTTTTAAAAAATAATTCATGTTTCTGACATTTTTATATACACTCACATAACACAGACTTACAAACTTCCTGCACTGTCCCCATATATATATAAAATCATTTATAGCAGTGATTGTACTAACTCATTGTAAAATCTTTTACTGATTTACAGCACTAAAGAGTTTCTAATTTCTCTTTTTCATCCAGACATTACTCCTATTTTGCTCTTTCCTCTCCAGTGCAAACCACCCAAGACCCATTCTAGCAGAATGACATGAAAGCATGTGTGTTGTCTGAGGAAGAGCAGCCCTATTTCACAAAACACACAGATGTTTTTGAGATGCAGCAGCACTGCATTGTTTTGCAGTACAGACCTACAAAAGCAGCTCTATATTCATTGCAAATGCCATGATATGGAGAGTGGCTGATTCATATGATGTGTTCCTTGGTGAAAAGAACAAAAAAGATGTATAAAACTAGAAATCAGTGGCAGAATTGCAGGCCTTTTGGGTGCTCTAGACACTCAAGAGAAAGCAGATAGCCCCTCAAGCCCCAGGGCTGATTGGAGTGGACTCTCAGAAGGCACAGCACTGCGGCCCCCACCAAAGGACTGAGCTGTAAAACACAAGTGCCCCAGGAAGTTACAAAGGCAGACAGGTCTCCTGCACTCAGGTTTTTCTCCCAGCAGAAACAATCTGTCAAGTTGTAACCCATTCCCCTGACCCAGTCTGGCAAGTTCATATCCTACAATAGCTTTTTATTTCTTATTGCGTATCATGGCATAAACTCACATGTTTGTGTATTTGAGAATGTAATTTTTTTCTTGGTTTTACCCAAATACTCTCTTAGTGTCACGACGATGTGAAATCATATTTTTCCAGATTTCTATACTTAAATGTCTGTTACATTTCAGAAGAGGACTATGCATCGTCCATATAAAACAACTTAACTGGTCATTGCTCACAGCACCACTGGTATGTTAAACAAACTTTGTTGCAGAAAAAGTTTAAGATCCCTTTTGAAGCCTTTCCCCAAGCTTTGTTTACCAGTTTGGATGGTAGATATGGATGTGATAAAATTTTTAGAGACATGTATTATAATGTGCATCTCAGTTCACAACCACAGTTAATATATGCAGCTGTGTATGTGTCTAACTTCATACATAAAAGTGTTCCAGCTTTGGTGGTTATGGATTATTAAAATTATATCATTATATCTCTTTCTTTGATCACAATTTAGTGTAACACATTATCTTGATTCTCAGTAACTTCCAACTTTGATGTTATATTTAATAAAATATAATGCTGCGCTGAAGAATCCCTCGGGTATCTTTAATTTCTTTTCTTTTTTATTAATATATATTACACTGTAAATGGGATTAAATTGTCTGATTAGTGAAGCAGGCTCTCACTGCAGCAGTTAAACCCTGAATTCCTCAGGGTGTTCTATAGACATTGTTAAAGCATCTTTCCAAGGTGCTGATAAACCCATGAGAATTAAGCCTAAGATTTCTCTTGGGCTGAGGCTGGTTTCACACTCTGACCCCAACCTTTGTTTTTTTAATTCATCTTCCTGCACAGAAACCTTTGCTTTTGCCCTGAAAAATGTTGTAAGGCTGCACTGTAAAGTAGGAGACAGAACTGATGCAGGTTTTTGAAGACACCCTGCCACCCCAAATCCAAAAAGCTGTGTAGAGAGTGACCTGCAAGGGGCTGCACCACCACAGAGCACCATCCAACCAACATCACCCACTGTCCCCACCAGCAGAAATTGCTCCTTGATGCTCACAGGCATGGTGCTGCCTTGAAGAGGGCCAGTACCACTGCTTATGGCCACCCAAGCTGTGTCAGGAAACTTGGTCAGGGCAGAGTCCTGGAAATGGAGCACTTAGCCCAGAAAAGCCCAATTGGTGATGTATAAGGCCCCGACACAGCCCCTGTGCCCAAACAGCCCTTGAACAAGCGCTCGGTCACGCCCATGAAGTGCACTGTGTGCTGAGCTGAAGTTCAAACTCAGGCACGGCACAAAGACTAACTTATCAAGAACTCCTCTGGAAATCATTTAAAAGCAGTTGAAAAGCTGAGAGAGACATGGACTTGGGGAAGAGGGGAAGAGGGAGTCTGACAGGCATACGGATCTTTTCTCTCTTTCTTTTGGTTGAGACAGCTCTGCTGTCTGCCCTTTTGCAGCTTTTACAGCATCCAGACCTCATCCACAATAGCTCACCAGATGTTCATTTCAGTTGCCTCCAGCAGGGTAATGGGGACAGGTGGAGCCTATACTCTGGCTGACTATGCCTACACAACTCTCTGAGAGAGAAGGTCCTTCTTAGCCTGTCAAGCAGTAAAAGTAGTCTTGAGAACCTGGGGCCACATCATTATGCTCTTTATTACACCTCATTGAGACTATATATTATAGAAGTAATATTGTAGAGTTGGACAGTGCCAAGCCAAGCAGGTTTTGCCATACTGCAAGCACAGAAAAATTCTTCATCACTTTGGCTTTATTTGCTAACACAATTGTCTTTAAAACAGTCAATCAATGTACTATGCAAGTAGAAAAATTCAAATGTACAATAGACTGACCAGTAAATAAAAATCAGATAAAAAAGAATTAAACACAAATGACNTTACCTAAGCAGTTCACACAGGTGAATAGCACAGCTGCCTTTTCAGAGAGCTAAGTCTTCCACAATACAGAAATAGTCACAGTGTATAAACTGGTGTTTTAGCATCTCAGGCTTAAACAAAAACAACAACAAAAAAATAGAAGAAAGACTAGATTAACTAGAATAGAATAGGTGTCCGTATTTCTAGGACCTGAAGAAGGAGACATGGGACAGGAGTAGAGGCTGTTTCTTTATCTCTACACAGTAGAAAAATATCTCCTCAGATTTACAAAGGTAAAAATGTTTCATTCATAGGTGACCCTTCTCGTCCTGGTCACTGAAAAAGTAGATTACTGAGCCAACAGGAAGAAACATTTCACAATATTACTGACAATTAAGCAAAATAACAATTTTAGAGCTCTGGGAAAAGGATATATATGGTGAAAGATTTGTTTGCATACATGCAATAAGTGAACCTGAGAGCAATGCAGGAAGGCACTGCTGGCACAGACCCAGGAGGTACAATACAAAAAAAAAACACAGCCAGGTGGTCTGATAAAACAAAGGCAATGGGCAGAGCCCTCACAAACATCACTAAGGTCTTGGCTGTCTTTGATGACAAAAGTTTTAAGAACTTTTTTAATTACCTTCTGCTTTGCTTTCCAAATGGTGCCTAAGCAGCTTATCCAAAGTGAACTGTAAATTTCATGATCAACTCTTTGGTTTGAGGTAAAAAAGCAACAGGTGAGGCAGGCCAGGGTCCTTGTGTGGACACAGGCAAGACCTAAACCCCAGACATTGAGAATCTGAACAGCAAGAATTTCCTGAATTAGGATACTACTGATGAATGTACCAGCCAGCAGCAAGGACTTCTGGTTTCCCCCTGGCACTGTGTGAGTACCCTCTCAGCTGCCAAAATCAGGGTACAAAATAGGATCATGCCCTCTCTTTCTCTCTCCTAGTGCATTGCCCCCAAAACACTCAGCTCCCTACCCTCCCCCCAGCCCAGAACCTGTCCCCTGCCTGCTGCAGGAGATGGCCTAGCAAGGATGAAAGAGTTTGCAGTGATTCCTGTGCCATTGGAAATATGCACACCACCGTGTAGAATTCCCTGGTATTAAACATGAAAGACCTGAGCCTAACAAGGAGCTGGAATAGTGACATTTAAAGCAAGAAATATCAGACATTTTAGAAAAAAAATTGTATCCAGTACAGAGAAAAAACTTCATAAATCACAAAATGACGGAATCTGTCCCCCTGGAAAATAACCATGAGAGAGGAATTCTTGCAAATGCATCTCTGATTTGAGAGATAGAAAACCCAAAGTTGACCATTGTGAAACTGCCTTTGTATATTGCAGTAATTTAGAAAATTCAGATAAGTGCCTGAGTTGATGTCCTTATTTTTCTGAGAACAACAACCATATTGGTACTACCTTTAATTGGGCCAGGATGTCAACTCTGAACTTTGTGCTGTTGATCCAAAGCAGCCAACATCAAGTCATGTCAGTGCTCATATGAGCACAGAAATGAAGTCAGTACATGCATAATTTGCTAAGGAACTTTCCCATTAGCCAGGAAACAGTATCCCTTTGCTAAAGACCCCTACCTACTTGTTTGAGGAAAAGCTCTATGAGAATACTGCCACCACTATTTATGTGAAAAACACCTCCAGGAAAAAAATTTAGTACTGGCAATTCAAATGATAATCTGTAATCCATGGAACTCAGGAACTGAGCTGGCATAAAGGAAGGAAAAATGCTTTCCTCTTAAGAAAACTTTAACTTTTTCAGGGAAAATTTGATAAAAGAATGTTCTGGACCCAAATCATAATATTTTGTTTCCAAAATGTGGCAACACAGCCTTGAGGACAGGAATGTCTGCTTCCTGGAAGGTAGTTTGAGATCCTGCCCTTTTCCATAAATTATGGTTCCATTATGTCTCCCTCCTTTCTAAAGACACACAGGAAAATAACCCAATTTGTTTCAATTAGTTAGCTTCAGTCAAACTTCCTCCACCATGACTGTTGAACAATCATAGATTCAGAATCATAGAATGATTTGGGTTGTAAGGGGCCGTAAGGATCATTTAATTCCAGCCCCCTGCCATGAGCGAGGACATCTCCTTGTACGTCCACCAGAGCCCCATCCAACATGGCCTTGAACATTTCTGTTCCAGTGCCTCAGCATGCTCACAGTAAAGAACTTCCTCCTAGCATCTAATCCAAAACTACTCTCCGTTTACAGCTATTTCCCCTTCCCCTGTCACTACATGCCCTTGTGAAAAGTCCTTTTCCATCTTTCTTGTAGACTCCCTTCATGTACTGAAGGCTGAAATTTAGGTCACACCGAAGCCTTCCCTTCTCCAGGCTGACCAGTCCAAATTCTCACAACCTTTCCCCATAGGAGGGGTGCTCCATCCCCCTAATCATCTTGCTGGCCTCCTCTCCCTTCCCTTGGCCTGCTGCCCTCAATGCTTTGGATGCAGCCCAGGACACTGTTGGTTTTTTGGGCTGCAAATGCCTGTTGCTGGGTCATGTCCAGCCTCTCACCCACCAGCACCCCCAGGGCCTTCTGGGCAGGGCTACTCTTGACCTGTTCATCCCCAGACTTTGTTGATACAAGGAGTTTCCCAGACCTGGGTGCAGCCCCTTGCCCTTGGTCTTGTTAAACCTCATGAGTTTCCCAGGAGCCACTTCTCATCCAAGTCCCATTGGATGCCACCCCATCCTTCAGGTGTGGCAACCACATCACTCAGCTTGGTGTCGCCTGCACACTTGCTGAGGGTGCACTTGATTCCTTTATCTATGCCATTAATGAAGATATTAAGTGGCTCTGGTGCCAGTACGGACACCTGAGGGGCACCACTTGTCACTGGTGTCCATCAGGTGTCTGAGCCATTAACCACAACACTCTGGACGTGACTGTCCAACCAAGTCCTCATCCAACAGTACTTGACAAATCTTTGTAAAAAAGTTCATCTTACTAATATTCCTATACTGATAAAATAAAATTAAAGCATATAAAAATTAGATTTTGTGTATATGTATATACACACAGAGACCAATATGGATTTGCAGTAATTAAATCAGTCTAAAGAAACTCCTTTTGAAATAATCCCACCATGTAAAAATGAAACAATGTAGAAGGTATAAATATATATCACTTATATAGGTACCTTTCTGTTAGGAAAAAAAGAGCTGTGTGTGCATCTTCCCTCACCTCCCATCCCACTCCCCCCAATAGTAGTTATGCGTTAAAGTTTTTCTGCTGTAATATAATATCTTTTCATGAATATTCTTAAAATCAAACTGAAAACTCAACTGGTCTGAATTTTTACTGTATTTTTAAGTCCTCTACTCCTAAATTGCTCTTTTTATCCAGACAAGTCTAATGATGCTGGTACTCTGTTTTTCTGTCACATACTCTTACCTTAAAATCACAAGTCATCCTGCCCCATCCAGAACATGAGGGCAAACATGCACACTACTTACAATGTCATGTAAGACACTATAAAATCCATAATTTAAAACTGGTATAGCATTTCTGGCTGAAAAAAAAATAAATGTAGATGGAGCTATCTTCAGCATAAGGTAAAAACCATCCTCTGGGAATAAACTGCCCACAGTGTAATCCGGGGTAAATGCTGCCATATTTATGAGTATTGTGGTGCTGGGAATCCCCTCTGAGAGCCTCTGATTTTCACCACACATTGATTTTTATCATAAGCTGTTCTAAAATTAGAAGAGGCCACGATCAGACAAGTATCCTTTATGCTTTAGTCCTACAGATGGATACCATGGGGTACTTTCTAGCTTGAAACTGTTCCAAAACCAGAGGCACTAACCTGACATATTAAACTGAACTTTTATAAAGTCTTGTGTCTTTACATCATGCAACATCATTTATGGCATGCTGGGCTGTGACAGCTTAAGTTATGAAAATGCAGTATCATGCAGCAGATCAGAGTTGGCTTTATAGCAGGTCATGAATTTCTTCATCCAGAAAGAATAAATTTTGTGTGGGAGCATTCTGCATAGAACCCCTGCAGAGCAATAGATTAAAACTGGATTTTAGCATTTACATCTTGCTCAACTATAAATCAGGAATTGGAATTGATAATGGCAGTTATCCATCAACAGCAGTGCAACTGCAGATGAGCCAGAGTAGTTTTATGATTAAAAGGAGTTAGTTTTTATTATTATACTTAAAGAAAAGCTCTTCTATCTGGAATGTTTCTAGGCTCTAAACAGGGAATGATCAGATCCATGCAGATCATCAGCATGGATGAGGAAGATGCATTTGAAGTAACACCTCTCCAGATTTCAGACCATCATTCTGAAACTCTGGCAGTGGGCTTGAGCAGTTCATATTGCAGCCTCCTGCTGACAGAAGAGCTGGCAGGGACAGCTACCACAGCCGGCAGGACTCTGCCCCGCGGTTCATCGTCGTGTTCGCTGCGCAATTGAAAGCTTTACGGAACTCTTCAAAGTTGCTCATGGCTCCAATTACTCTGCAAAGAGAAAAGTGATTGACATGCAGGTTGCCTTTTGTCAAACACTACAGGTCTGCAAGTGTTTCAGTGTTTTCACTTCAGGCTGAATTTTCAGGCTTTCATATTATTTTTTCCACAAATAAAACCAAAAGGTCCAGGAGAAGGGCTCCCAGTTAAAGTTAATATGAAGCAAATATTGTTTCATGCCTTGAGAAACATCTTGCTTTGCTAGAAACTCGATAAAAACAAATGCATTTTGTAATACTGTGTCCTTTAGAACAATTTTCTAACGTAACCCTTGATGTAACTCTTGGCAGCACAGGTGGGAGATCAGCAGTAGTGTGCTCGGTGGAATCCTTTTTCCAGCCCTGCCAGACAGCTGCAGTGCAGCAGGCAGGAGGATGTAAGCACACTCTGGGGTTGTGCTGGCAGTGGTTTCATGTGGCTCCAGATTCTCCTAACAGCACTCTCTGCCCACCCACACACACCCACACCCCCTGGGTCCCTGGGACCTTGCAGGTTCAGGGAGCAATTACAGCCTCTTGTTGGGCAGCTCAGCCTTGCACCTGCTCAACTCCTCTGATATTTTGGAAATATATTTTCTGAGCCTTCTGCCGTGACCAGCTCCCAAGCTCTCTTGCTTCTACCACAGGTGGTGTGATACTGAAAGAGCAGCACATCCCTGTCTGACACAAGCTGGACAATGTGTCTGCATTCCAGACTGGCACCTTCAGGCATAGGGGAGGGGCTTGCTCTTTGCATGCAGTCATCCTTGGCTCCTGCTTTCATGTCTGCATTATTTGATGCAGTCAGAAACTATTCTTTTACCTTTGCTAGGTTGCAATTGTGTTGTTTGATGCTTTTTCTTTTTAACTATCTTGGGATTTACTAACTTGAAACTTGCAATGGTATTAAAGAGTTTTCTCAGTTAAAAGCAGAAAAATACCTACTGTGCAATTGTATACCTTTCCTTTGTTATGCAGTGAGGAAGCATTTGTCTATATTGCAATCAGTTTCTCAGTGTAGCTCAGCAGGGTAGAAAATATTCTTATTACATTGATTAGACCTTATGTGAGTAAGAAAATTTGCAGTCATCTGGCACAAAAATGCCTAAAGGTCAGTTTTCTAGGGAAGATTACCAAATGAGGTTAGGTTTCAAATAAGATATACAGCTTTACTGTAAAAAAAAATTTGCAAATACATATTCAGGGACTGGAAGAGCAAGAGCTGGCCATGCAGAACTGCCGCTGATGTTGGTGGGAGTTCTGCCTGCCATGCCAGGGATTTCAATCTGAAATTGGCATTCAAAAATAGCAAAGACACATGCTAATACCGAAAGTCTGCCAATTAAAAATGAATAAACCCAGAATTTATCCAGTGGAAAAATCTTTATGTGTGCATGCAGGCCACTTTTCTTCCCATGGTTTGATATTGCCACACGTTAACTGACATCAGAGTGGAGTGTCTGGATTTCATTCCATTGAATTATAGTACAGACACCTTTCCTTGAGCAGGTCATGCTGGCCTCCCTTGGTAATCAATAGAAAGATGTACTTGCAGAGTCTAAGTAATTTAAATTATTACCTGCTGAAAGATTATTTATATATATATTAACTTCTAAAATGCCATTTCCTTTTTGACTGTGAAGAGAAACTGGTGTGAGTAGTTTAGATGCACACATCAGTGCTCAAGACACGTGTTGTTCATTTCTATGATTTTTATTGTTACCTTTTATAATTACTTTTAAAAGGGCTGTTTGAGCTTTTTTGACAGAAAGAGCTGTCAGTGTTGGAGCTAGCTGTATTGCAGTTATGCTTATAATGGTCTTGAGACATAAATGACACCAAGTAGGGAGAAATAGATAATTTGTTAGCCCAGCTGATAGGATTTGCAAGAGGAGACAAGCACCAGTGCTTTTCTTCTGTTCTGAAACAGAAGCCAGTTCTCAGTATCTCACGCAAAAACTAAGAAAAAGTTTTGTCTGTATTTTCTAGATCACAAATTAATCTAAACTTCTCTGAAATTTTCTTTCATAACCTGATGCCTTCAGGAGTTTTCCTAATAAATACTCTATCCCTAAACTTTCATGTATATAACCATCTCATGGGAATGTATCTATGTAACGATTCAGAATATAAATACACCTCTAAGTAAATAAACCTAAGGATTTTAAAAAGACAACAGATGGACACTTTACCAAAATCTTAACAAGGATAGGAATTATGAAAAGAATATCCCTGTAGGCTGAAGGTCAGTGTGATGTTCCTGTCCTCATTGTATTTTCACTGTTAAAAGGCA
>VYZR01053018.1:42496-54966 GCA_013400675.1 Oxylabes madagascariensis | reverse complement strand
CTGGAGCAGAGGAAGAGTGTGAGGAACCCTTCCCTGAGGAGGAAGAAGCAGCAGAGGTAAGTGATGAACTTCCACAGTTCCCACTCCCTGTTCCCCTGAGGATGAGGAGGTAGAGAGATCAGGAGTGAAGTTGAGCTCAGGAAGAAGGGAGGGGGTGGGAAAAGGTGTTTTTAAGAGTTGGATTTATTTCTCATTACCCTACTCTGGCAATAAATTAAAATAATTTCTCCAAGTGGAGTCTCGGGGAATGTTTTGCCCATGACAATAATTGGTGAATGATCTTTTCCTGCCTTTATCTTGACCCATGACCCTCTCATTATGTTTTTTCTCCCCTGTCCAGCTGAGGAGGGGAGTGATGGAGCAGCTTTGGTGGGAACCTGATGTGCAGCCAGGGTCAGCCCATGCCATGAACACAGATTTCTCTGCCTCCCATCCCTGCACTATCAGGGCACTTCCANCAGCTTATGAGCATTTCTTCTTTAGATTTGCCTGGAAAATGAACCCACCTGATTCTGAAAGCTTTATCAGCTCATTTCGGCTTTCTCCAGATCACAAAGAAATCAGTAGCAGCACCCTGTAGGTGCTATCCTGACAGAAAAAAAGAAAAGAAAAAAAAAATTTGATCTGACCCATTTTCTGGAGCAAAAGAAAAATATAGACAATTTCTCAGTGTGTTGCCCAAGAAGGTAAAAATCCTGTCCAAGCCCTGACTTCCCAGGCAAAAGGCTTGGAGGGTGAGCTATTAACATTTGCAGATGTGCACCTCCCTCATTATCTTACAGCCAGGCTCTCACAGTCTATTTAGTATCATTGGAGAGTTCACTGAGATGAAAATAATGACAAAAAATACTGTGACAAGATAAAGTACAGTGCTATAAAAATTCTCTACAGTGCTATAAAAATTAGATTCTTAGCAGAAAAGAGAATGAAGAGGTAATTTAGTAAAAGTGATGGATGAACCTCGGAAGGTTCAGAATTTTAGTTCAGTGCAGTTGCTTATTCAAACCTGGGAAATTCAGGAGAATTGTCACCCACTGTGACAGCCGGTCCCCTCTGGTTCTCTCCACCATAAAGCTGATGAAAAGAACACAAGAAACAAGATGTGATTACAGTCTTTAGTCTATATGGATTCTTGGTGGTAGTTAATCAACTCTGATTTGACCTAAACTGGCTCTCACTTTCCCTGCAGTACATAGATTTCCACCAGGGCAAACGGAACCAGGTGCTGCAATGTGTGGCAGGACCTGCACAGCATCTCAGATGGCCAAACTATCACTTTTTGGCTGTGTCTCATTTTATACAAAGCTATAGTCATATTGTTTATATGATTAAAAAACCCTTTTTGACTGGTTAGCAGCTTAGTAATAATAAATAACCAGAATACTTTGGTAGTGATACGATTGCCCAGCATTGGTAGATAAAAGCAATTTCTTTTGATCCTCAAGGTGCTAAGAACGAAATATCTTTATGGCCACTTTATAACTGGGGTAAAATTAATCCTAGAGAATGAAATAATGAACCACGGTCAACATAAGAATGGATGTTACAAACAGGAATGAAACTCAGATTTACCAAACTCAGGATTTCATTTCCATAAGGGATATTGTACCTATTTGATGTCATGAAGGGCCACGTTTCCCACGAGTGACAGTATTTTCCCCAGGCACTTTGTATCAGCAGAAGGGTTTGGAGTACAGACCTCGGAGCCACACAAACACTCACATCAATTGGCTGAACTACTCAAGCCAAAAGTTACACAAATGCTGTGAAATAAAACTACTTCAATACTTCACTGAGCTTTTGCCTGACTGAGGACTTTTGCCTCCAAGCAACTGAAACCTGGCATTTATCTCCACAAGGCCAAATTTCCAGTGGTACTGTTGCTCAGAATTTCTTAATACCTTAAAAACTATATATATTTATACACAACTCAACTACATATTTATATGTCTATAGAGATAATCAGTCTGGCCATGTAGAAACCTGTTAACTTGGCTATTTCTTGTACTCACCTGGCCACTGAGAGGATTTCCAGCTTCCCAGTGAAGGTAAAAGGTGGGGGTTCTTTAAATATTGCATGTAACAGATGTGAAGCTGCAGAGCTGAACCCAAAACCGCAACACTGTTCACGTGGGATGGTTGTGGTTTGCTGTGAGCACCCAGCAGCACCCATGAAAAGCCTTTTTTCCTTTAGGCAAACATTTTGAGCTCTGCTCATCTGGCTGACTATGCGAAATAACACCTTCCTGTTTCTCAGAGGATCTGTAAACCACAACTGTAATGAGTTTTATTTGCCATGGTCTTTAAAACCTAACCCTTGATAGTTCTCCTTAACTGTATTTTAGTTTACCATGACTGAAGAAACCTTCCATGCACTGCTCACTGCTGGATGTGCAGTGAGATTATCATTTTTTTGAAGCAGATTAGGCAATAACAGGGGGTGTCAATGGCTTTCCCTCTCTCCATCCTGGGATTTGGCTCAGTAGAGGAGTTATTCAAGACAGGTCTCCTCACCCCACCTCCTCAGTGCCCCTTCAGAGAATGTTCTCTCCTTTTGTCATTTTCCCCTCACACTTTTCTGATTGGACACGTTATTTATGGGCTGTGATCTACTGTATTTTTGAATTGATTTTGTGTTCAGCTATTGTAAAGCATTCTTGTGGACCAGTACCTCAGGGTGATATATTTTTCTTCTTTACAGATCTTCTGACTTACCTTTTCCTCCCTGAGTTTCCTATTCTTCGCCTCTTGTTTTCCTATTTGTTCCATAGTGGAGTGGAAAATTCAGCCAATCTCCTCAGGAAATAAAACCTCATTAGAAAATGATAAGAACTAAAGAGCATTTATTTTAATGAGACAATCACATTAATTTGCTTATGGCTAGTAATAAAGAATGAGAAAACCTTTTCATTTGGCGCCTTTTCTTTTTTTTTCCTCCCTGTTGTGCCACTGGCCTGAAATTTCATTCCAAAGCCCCCTGATAAGAGCTCACAGGATTTCTGGGGACATACTGCTGGTAACCACCAGGAAGGTGGATGGTTCTCCATCTGCCCTTCCACTGCTCTCCCCAGGAAAAAAACTCCCATGGCAGAGAGGTGTGGGTGAGTTGGATGCTGACATAACATCCCACAGATTACACATAATGCAGGAGACAGCAATTTTAAGGCCTATAATGTAAAAATCAGATGGCATAGCATGTTTGAGAAATTGTCTTGATCCATTTGTTTTGGTCAGAACCGCCCCTGACCTGTTACTCACAAGCTGGAAAGCATTTATTAAGGGATTTAGGCAAACAGATAGGGATTTCAGCTGTTGATGGAATGAGAAAACAGAATTTATACTTCAAGAAACTCACAATCTGCTTTAAGAAACACGAGCACAGAAGCAACAGGAGGTGAGGCTGCTTCTACAGGGCTGTTTCAGCACCAGCATTAGTTCCTCCTCACACCTTGCATGTCTCATTGAAAGCATTATTAAAGACGATCAAACGGTACACTTTGCATTCAAACTGTACATTTCGCTCTGGCCAAGAGGCAGAATCTTGGAGATTTGCTGTTAATGCCTCTAATTAATAAGGAATGGTGATGGTAAGTGGCCCATTCAGCAGGATGAGGATGGGTAGCTGCTGTCCCTGCCTCATCACAAGGACTTCTGGAAGATGTGGAAAATAAAAGAAAGAAAGGTGCAGACAGCCATGTAGAAGGATCAAGTATTTGAGAAGCAGAATTTACACACTTCCTGATGCTCCCCAGAGAGAGAGACCTCTCTCCAGGGTTATAGCATGGTTATTTTTCTCTGATCTCTGTTCTGCCTGACTCAGAGCTCCTTGAGGGGCCTCTCCACAGCCCAGCTCGGACCTACGCAGACAAAAACAGAAACGGCAAATTTCTAGGTCATCACTTCTCTTTGGGTGCCTCAAGACTCTTTTGGATCCTTAATGAGAGCCACAAACAGCCCTGACAGGTCTGTGTCTCGTGCAGGAGCTGAGCTCTGGGGCTGGCCTGGCTGCTGCAATCCTTCTCTTCAGAGGGAAACCCTGCACCTCATCCATGAGGATGATGGAACTGATATTGCAAAACCTCTCTGCTCTCGACCATCTGAAGATGAAGATCAGCAGTTAATCTGGATGGACAACGTGGACTTTATTACTATTGTGGCTGCATGTTGCTGGCTCTGAGGGGGCAGCTCTGTACAGGCCTTTGAGTTTGCTCGGGTTTGGCCTGGGCGCACAGCGGGCGCTGAGAACAGAGGCCACACTCTTTATCCCAGGATTTTTATCATTTTATCAGGTCCTTTTTATTTTCAAGCATCTGTTCAACCTTTCATGCAAGATGAAAACAATAGCTTCAGCTGCTTTCTACCTGAGCACTGGAGGAGTTCAAGCTGATACTCACATCAAAGCGCTCGGCATATTTATCATTCCTGATTCCGTAATAAGCAGCGGCGTCTGACAGATGCACAAAAGCACCACAGTTTCCACTTGGACCTTACAATGGCAGCAAATGACTTCAAACTAGGATTAAAGGCTCGCTCAGGAAATGCTGAGCATTTTCCTTGCTGAATAATTACGATCTCCTCGCCGCTTGGGTTGCTGGCAGTGCCGCGCTGCACCCGGAGCTCGGGAGCACAGGGGATGGTTTGGGAGCTGCTGCTGCCGAAAGTTGGCTTTGGTGGGAACAGGAATACACCTATAATTCCTCTCCAGCACTTCACCAAGTGACACATAATCAGTTTGGTTTGGAATTTTTCGGATGTGATAAAGATGTATTTCCTCGCGGGCCTGCCCCAGTCTTATTCTAAGGAATAAGTCACTTTTTTCATTTACCAGAAAGCAAATCTTGCTCTGCAGTTAAATCTTATGTTTAATAGAAAAAAAAAACCACCATAAATAAAGCAAAACCTAAACCTGAATTCATCTATGGGGGTGCAATTCCTCTGTAGTTTGTCTCAGGAATAACTTGTATCAGTGACAGCCCCAAAAGTAAGGAAGTGAGAATATGAAACAACTTGACATTATTTAATACATGGAAAAAGCTGTTAGAAGAAAATTATTCAGCTTGCTGAGATAGACACCTGATCACCCTTACAAGTGTGTCAGATGCCATTATTTTTTTCTTACCATTTTTGAACCATCACATAAATTTTTTATTGGAAGTACTGCCTTATGCTATGTGAGAAATCAAGAGTATTGGCCATAAAACTCCAAACACAGCCAGGAACAAGAAAATTCAATGCTTACTGATAAATTGCAATTCCATTATGGAAGATTTGAATGTAGGCAAAGACATTACATGTTTTACTCAAAGTAAGAGTATAGGCACATACTGATTTTCAAAAGACAATTAAAACCACTTTAATTAGCATTAAGTAAAATTTTTGGGGTTTTTTTGGTGGTTTAGTAAGCAATAATCTCATTTTGGGTTATCAGATGTAGGGAGAGATGCTTCATGAAGAAACTGGTTTGCTTAAAATATGTTTTTGACGTGATTATGGGAATTGGCTGGAACAAAATACTTGGCAAAATTTAAAACATCTTTAAGAGTGAGTAGTAATCTCTCCACCAGTATGGAGTAGATGCTTGCTTTGGATTGTAGTTTGGAAGCATCTACAAATCAGTAAAATGATAGAATGGAGTCTCTAAATTGATCCTTTTAAGACATAATTTCCATTATGGGCTCATGCCTGGCAAAATTTCTCTCAAACAATAGCATATCAGTATTAGCATGCTCAATTATAGATCTTCTTACAAAACCACAGCTACTATGGGTCCCCAAGGGCTAAAACGGTTCTTTTCCAGAAAGCTGTATATTTTTATGTTTAAATAATCCATAAAGACTGTCCCTGTTGAGAAGTTCAGAAAGACTGTTCTGAATGCTTCATTGCAGGGTTTGGGGCTGTAGGATAGAATGCAAATCCTGGCAGTGGGTCCCTGTTTCAGCTCTGGATGACTTTTTTAGGGCTTCACTCTGACTGTCAGGATGTGGCTCTGATTTACCTGCCATTTTATAGCACGGCCTTGAGTCCCTTAGTGCAGTTTTAGCAAAGGACTTGAACTTCCTCAAGGAGCCATGCTCAGGGAGACCTGGGGATCCAAGGGTGCTGTGTGCTGGTGGCAGAGCTGGGACAAGCTGTGCCATCTCCAGCAGAGACCAGCTCACATTTCAGTGATGATTTGGTGAGTTCCTGGTGATGCTCTACCCTGTGAAAAACGGGATATTGATAAAAACAGTGCCCTGGTTTGGGGCAGGAATGTGACACACGGACAGCACCTGCACACGGACAAGAGTTTCCCTACAGAAATGCTGCTGTGTATGTGCCTAAAATTAAAGCACATGCATACAAAAATCATAGAATTACAGGGTGGTTTGGGCTGGAAGGAACCTTAAATTCATCTCATTCCACCCCTGCCATGGGCAGGGACACCTTCCACTATCCCAGGCTGCTCCAAGCCCCGTCCAGCCTGGCCGTGGACACTTCCAGGGATCCAGGGGCAGCCACAGCTTCTCTGGACACCCTCTGCCAGGGTTTCACCACCCCCACAGGGAAGAATTTCTTCCAGATACCCCATCCAACTGTCTTATCTAACTGTCTAATCTATCTGTATATAATTCCCTGGCAGTGGGAAGCCATTCCCCTTCATCCTATCACTTCATCCCTTGTCCCAAGTCCCTCTCCAGCTCTCCTGGAGCCCCTTTAGGCACTGGAAGGGATCTGAGATCTCTCCAGACCCTTTTCTTCTCCAGGTGAACACCTCCAGCTCTCCCAACCTGGCTCCAGAGCAGAGGGGCTCCAGCCCTTGGAGCATCTTCATGGTCTCCTCTGGACCACTGCAATAGATCCACGTCCTTCTGATGTTGGAAGCCAAGAGATGGACACAGCACAGCAGAAGGGCAGAATCCCCTCCCTTGACCTGCTGGTCCCACTGCTCCCGATACAGCCCAGGACACAGTACAAAATTAAAATTAAACACACAGATGATAAAACTTCTGTGGAGCAACCTGTGCCCATGTGCTTCAAATCAAGCACACACTGAAGGTTTTGCTGGCTTGGGTCATCCTGAGTTGCTCAAGGTTAAAGAACAATTGGACCCCAGGATTCCACAGGACCAGCAGCAGTCCCCAGTCTCATGGCCACCCTTTGCCTCCAACATGAGGCAACTGGAAGCTGAGTCATCTGCTGCATTTGGTAAATATTCTCTCCAGGTTTGGGGTTTTTCTGATAGGCTTAAACAACAACAGAAGAGCTCATCCTGATAGATGCTGCTTGTTTTCTTTTCTATGAGTTCTTCCTAACTTGCCTAAATTTGCAATTCTAAACGATTCTCTATCATGCTTCCAAATTCCAACCTGATATTAAATTATTAAGGAGGTGTTTTTGAAATATCTTATCTTGACATGTATCTCCTGAGCCAAATGACCTCAGGCACTGTTCCTAATTAATTTCTTAAAGGAAAAAAAAAAAAAGGATAAAAAAAGAAAAAAAAAAGCTGGCACGAGGTACAGGCAGTGACCCTTCCCAAAGTCCTCCAGACTGTGCTGGGCTGCGCCCTGCTTGGGGCTGGAGGAGAGGGAGAATGGGTCTGACAGTTGCCCATGGTTTCATCTCATCCTGCCACCACTCACTGTGCCAGCGGCAGAGCATGGACACTTCACCCACCTGATGCCAGGAGCAAAAGCAACACTCCCAAACACCCACAGGGGCAATAACCAAACATGAAATTAGAAGCTCCTTTTTTAACATTAAAAGCCACTGAAACAAAGAGTATTTTTTTTTTTCTTTTAAACAATATATTCTGAGAGAATGAGAGATTAAGTTTGAGGAGTCACTTCCAATCAGAGAGCCACCATTTAATTACAACACACAGGAAATTACAGAGTGAATGGCCGGGACAGTGATAAGAGACTGACACCGGAGGATGACAGGTACTGAAATCCGACCACTTCATCACAAAGCTACTTATCACAAGAGCCTGTCTGGAAGGCTGACAATCTGATTGTACTGTCAACTCAATTCATAATTAATATATTTATCAAATTAATTACTGAAAAAATCTCACTGGTGCTCGCCATAAAACAGTGGCTAAATTCATTGCCTGTTGGCTTCGTTTACTGCTAATAACTGTGCTGTCAGTTTAATGAGGGCAGTGAGTGGGCCCTGTTTTAGCTGCATGACAGACAAATTGCCCTCTTATATAGAATGATACAGAGAATTTAAGAGAAGAAAAGAAATATGTCATTGTTTGGTGACAGCCACAATCGGAGCCTTGTCTCGGAAACTTAGCATCAGCTCAAACGTACATGAAAGGGAGGTTGGGAATTCCTTTGTCAGCTAAATAAATACTTTATGAAATCCTGACTGATCCCTTCATCTGAAATGACCTCGCGGCACCGCGTGGAGCTCTCAATAATTCCCCGTTGATTCCAAAGACCTGACAGGAGTTTGTTGTTGGACAGGAGGCAGGAATTCTGGTGCACGCCCAAGCCGTGTGAGCGCGGCGTTGATTCCCGGCTGGCTGGGCAAGCAGGAGACCCCAGGAATGGCAGGGATGGAGCTGGGGCCTTGTGCAGGCTGGGTGATGCATGGAAGGGGCATGACCCAACACTCATGGACACCTCACTGCCATAAATGGGACAGAGAACCTATTGTGCTTAATTAACTGCACATGAGCTAATTGAGGTACCCAGCTCCAGTGAACAGCTGAGTTGCTCCACCCCGTTACCAAACAAGACTTTGATGACAACAGAGTGGTCCATGACTCCTAAAAAATGCTGCTTCCTTGGCTAAGAATTGTTGGGGGTCAACAGCGAAATTTCCAGTTGTTAAACCAGGGTTTAACACTGGTTATAATGGGATTTCACGCGCATCACTGCAATTTGTTCAGCTTAGCTGTGCTGCGATGTGGCAGGGCAAATCCACCAAGAAATGAATATTTAATGGCAAAAGTCAGAAGAAAGTTGGGGACGTTTTCCTCTAATGGCTATTAAATCATGCTGTCAGTTCTGCAAGGTCAGGAAACACAGCTTAATCTGGGATGATCCTCTCTACAGGGAGAAAAAAGGCAACACCGTAGAATGTGTACATTCACTCCCTACATCAAAATCCTGTGCCCTGAAAAGCATTTTGTTGACCCAGCAGCTTGATAAAAATTGGGTGGTTTTTTTTTTTATTACAGCATATAAGCAGCATTAAACTAAAGACCAGATAATTTAGACAGAGTTTAGCTGGGTTTTAAGGGCCTAGTGTTTCTTGTTTAATGGATAAGATGTGGACAAATGGTAACTCAATGTGGTTCTACTGCACAGAGGCTAAGAGATAAAGTTAATGCTGTGAGAAATTTCTGAAGCAAGAATTCACATTAAAATCTATTATGTGTTATAAAGAATATAAACAGCAGTGATCACTGGGTGAAAAATCCTTGTGGGTTGCTCATTATACTGGGTATATTCAAATCTGTTCAAGTGCTGCTTGCAAAAGAGTTAAGATTCCTAAATCTAAAGAGAAGAAGCCTGAGATTCAAGGGTTATTTTATAAGGGGGGGGAGGGAATTTCAGGTTGTTTCCTAACAATGCCCTAATTCTATGCGATTGGCTCAAATATAGCAGTAAAACTGTGAAAATAGTTGGCAATGAGAGCTAAAAAAATAAATCCTCAGCACTGCAAGCATGCTCGCTTTGTGTGTGTGCATGCATAGATATGTATAGAAATATATTTTGTCCCCATGTTATTTTCATTAGTCATCTGCCCATTCTGCAGCACTCTCCTTGCTGTTCTCACCAGCATTTTGTATTTTCTACCTGGTTCCTGCCCGCCTTTGACTCCAGAGATTCCAAGGAGGACCCTGCTACCAACACACAACAGCAAAACCACTTGGTTTGAGCCACACTGCGGCAAATATTACAATATCAACCCCAGACCTGCTATTTTTCTTTCATCTGGGCCATACCTAGATCCCAGACTGAGATTACCCCTGCTGGCTGCTGGCTGCCCCCCTTCCCACTGCTCTGCCTTTTAATCCCAGCTCTCCATCCCCGGTGTCTCTTCCCCCCTCCCCGGACATCGCCTGGCCCGGCTGCTTCAATGCTCTCCCTTGTGCTCCTGTGCCAGCAGCAGGAGCAGCAGGGCACAAACGCAGCCAGTAATTGCACAGATATCCTCTGCTCTGCTTGAATTCCATGCCCCAGCTCCAGGAGATGCTGGCACTGATGGCTGGGAGTGTGGGGAGCTCCAGCTCTGGAGACACGACCCCAACCCCTTGTCCCTGGCCACCTTTGTCCTCCTCCAGGATGAGCCTCACCTTGTGCCCACAGAATGAAAATCCCCCTCTTCCCCAGCCTGCCAGCTGATGCTCTGTGTCTTGCTTGGATTAAATGTTTGCAGAGCTGCAGGAAGCGCTGCCTGATCTGCAGAAATGGGCGCTTTCCATTCCATTTCAGCCCCCGATTTATCGGGGTAACTGCCCACCCTCTGAATTAATGAAGATAAAAGTGCAATTGTGTCGGCACCGGGCAATGCTTGAAAAATAAAAGGAAAGGCTCAGTTTGCAGCATTCATCCCTGAGGGATAAGAGTCTGTCTGCAGCGAATGAACTCGGCTAGAAAGGCTGTCCACAAATAATAAAAATGATCAACTCCTTAGAGTTATCTTATCCAGTCATCTCCTGTGAAACATTTGGATCAGATATCCCTTACCTGAGTTATTTTATTTGGCATATAGCACTTTAGGCAAGATTTTCAGGAGACAAGTAGGAAATGAGAGTTGGAAAACATTAATTAAATGTGAATACAACAGCTTAATGGGTTTTATCTTCAGATGAACTGGAGATGACTCTTTGCCATTCACTTCTTAAAACTGCGAGCAGAGATAAAGGAAATGTAGCAAGAAAAGGCGACCAGGGAAAAGATGAAAGATTTGGTGGATTGACAAGACCAAAGTAATTTGATTTGTATTCAGCTTGGACCATTTCACAAATTTCACATATTGCTGCCTTATGGCTGCATATCAAAGGCAAGTAAAAGGATACTTGGTTCTTGCAACAGGCACTTTTAAAACTGAAATTTTCCTGCTTAAATGCTCTTTTAGAAATAGTTTTTACACTTACTTGTATGGAGTCCTCTCTTTATACACAAGAATTCTTCATGTCCCATTGAAATCATCATCTTTGGATTATACTAATTCTAGTTTGGAGTAGTTTATTCTGAAATTTTCCAGATACAGCCAGAAGGCAAAGAGAGTTTTTCTGAAAAGTTCTAATTGGCTTAAAGTAAAGGTCACTTATCTTTTTTAGTCCCAGATCATTCAAAATATGTTGCATTTAAAATGTACCTTTTTTTTTTTTTTTTCCTCTTTGTAGTTCAAGCTGTTCCTGACATTCCCATCCAGCTCTTCTAGAACTCGGTGTCCTGGGGAAAATCTTTTACTTGCCAATGCTTGCAGAAAATATTTCCACTTTATACAAGCAAATGGTCGAGCAAATACTGATTCTAAGCCATAATGTGTTTTTAAAATGACAAATAAGAATTTCTGTCTGGGTGTATGTGTGTGTACAAATGCTCAGTGTTTTTGTGTGGATTTAACAATATTCCTTCCTTTTTATTTTCCTTGTTTTCACGGAGCAGCTTATAACCTTGGAACAGTTATTTCTGCCTGAGGATTACACCTGCACATCATCTGACACCCAGTGATATCTTACCTGTTCAGATTTTTGCTCTCTAAGCTGGACAAGGCTCAGAAATGTCACAGATTTTTGTTTGTTTTCTTTCGGTTGTTTCTTTTCACATTGTCTGCCCAAGAAGAGAACACAAGTAAATGGAAAGGAATATCAGAGCATGTTAGCAGGTTACTTGAAATATTCCTGGAGTGGCAACAATTATTGTCAGTGGTTTTGCATACTAGCAAAAAATGAAAAAAAAATTCAGCCATTTCCATGTTTAAGCTGCCACTTTTATACAGTGAATTAGCATTATTGGCACAAGCTCTGTGTTCCCAGTGACATCCCTGCCCAGGAGGGCACAGCACATGTCCCCCTCCCCCTGACATCCCAGCCCAGCCCTCCCCAGCTGACACCGGGACGTGCAGTTGGGGACAGTTATCTATAGATGGCAATCTTCTTCTGGGCACAGAGCTGAGGTGAAACCAGCTCTTCTTCCAGAACAAAAATAAAACACATCCCTGGGCACGTATTTACAAGTATTGAAAAGAAGTTTTTTATCCTGGGATCATACTGGATGATTTGAAAAAGGCTTCAAGCTTGATTTTGGTCCAGAGGAGGTGTTTTACCAGTAACTAATCTTATACAATAACAGGAAATTGTTAATGTCTGTTAAACTGCTCAGTTATAGCATCTTGTGAAAAGCTGGACTGAACTGGGCAAGGCCTGTTGGGCTTCACATTAAACACATTTTTAAAATATTGCAGCATTTTTCCTGTATTTTCTTATTGGTTTTACTAGAGAAAAAAAAAAAAAAAAAAAA
>VYZR01053018.1:7702-27711 GCA_013400675.1 Oxylabes madagascariensis | reverse complement strand
TCCAAACTTTTAGGACTTCCCATGGGGCAGCAGATCTCAGGAGTGTGGCTCCTCCTGCTCCACGCCTTGGAGCTCCTGCCAAATCCATTTCACAGTGAGGTTCCCCCTGCTCCTGCCCCACTTCTGTCCCAGCTGAAGCCTGGAAGGAGACAAGCTCTGGTTTCATCCTGCACATCAGATGAGAGGGTCAGAGTGCTGTCCATTACTCTCTGCTTTGTCCCTCGTGTTAGCCTCAAGCCTGCAGCAGTAATTGCAATTTAGGGTCCAAACTGGCCGTAAAAAGCTTTGCAAGCAATTAAAGCAGTGCAGAAAGCAGATGGGTTTGGGCTGACTTGCAGAACTAGAGCTGAGAAGGGCCACAGCAGGTATTGTTCTCTCCATTCCACTCTGAATTTTTTCCTGCTTAAAAGTAAGATTAAAAAATATATATTCTAGTTTTATGCAAAGTGAAAAAGCTTACTTGAGCCATGAAGATTTTGATATGCCTTTATTATAGGGTTTTTTTTAAAGAAAAAAGTAGAACAGGAGTTTTTCACTGAAGGTGCAGGGCTTACTGTCCTCCTTCGAACAAATATTTTAGATCTGCGAGACCAAGATGAAGTTTTCCCTCTGCTTCATTGAATTTGAACGCCATCCCCCAACAGAGAGAGCTGCGCTGGGTGGTTCAGTGCATGCCTCAATAATGCCATGCAGAAAGAAACAGCTCCAATGTTTTGATCAGGGCAGACAGTGCAGATTCAGTAGAACACGTCTGTGAAAGGTGAAAGATGTTTCAAAGACTAGAATATGAATTTTCCCTCCACAGGGAAAACTAGAGGCAGCTCCTCTGCTTTTCCCGGGAGGGCCTTGGGATAAAAAATGATGTTGCTCTTACTCCACCCATTAAGTGACCCTATTTGAGAAACCGAGCTGAACCTGTTAATTGTGTAGATTAATTGTGTAGTTTAATTGCGTGGATTAATTGAAACTGTTTCCTTCAGAAAGTGGAGTGTTCACTTTACCTGAAGGAGACACCCAGTGCTACAATTCTTGCTTTTAATCTAAGGAACTGGCTGGTTGTGAAACACATTCCACGTGGTGATGAAAATGGCGCTCACATTTCATTTGGGTTTTTACCTCTTTTGATCAGAATTCCTTGGGCTTGCATAAATTAGGGATTCTCTTTCCCTGTTGTTGGGAATGTGGAAAATCTTCCCCAGGATGGCTGGAACCGATGGATTTGCCTGTCTCTGAACAAGTGTTTTGTGCTGAGCACCTGCCAGGCTCAGACACCATCTTCCCTCCCCTCCCTCCAGAGTGAGACCATTCCAGGATTTCCCGCTGCAAACTTTCACAGCTCACAAAGCTGAATTGATTCTCCTTTACTTTTGACACCAAAGGTGATCTCCGCTCCTCCAGGATAAAGTGCTACATTTGCTCACCTAATAGCCATACTTTTTGCCCAAATGTTGCCATTAAAAACTCAGGTCTGGCCATTAGGCTCTTCCTAGAGTAAGGCAGAAGAAAATTCAGGACTAAACCTGAGCGGTAATTACCTCACTGAATGTTCATCCACTCACACATTTTTCATCCACTTTGAAATTGCATTCCCCTATACATTTCCTGTATTCTAATGCCTCTCCTGCAGCTTTTAGCTGGAATCACCAGAGTAATCGGTGTCCTTCGTTGCAGTCCAGGCAAGACTAAATGCAGAGCTAACACCCCGCGCTGAAGTGATGTGAATCACATCACCACAAAAAGCCTGACATCTGGGTTTTACCGCATACGCGTGTGGGAATGAAAAATTGCTTTTGATGCCTCTCTTTCTCTGTTACTTTTATTTAAAAAAAAAAGAAAAAAATGAAAAAAAAAAAAAGAGAGAGAGAGAGAAAACAACGAAAAAAGAAAAAGATGAGGGTATGACCATTACACAGAGATTTTCCTGGCAGAGGAAATGCCAGCCTGGTACCTGCCTGGGTCTGACACACAGAAGCAAATGCAAGCTTTCAAAGGGCAAGTGTGAATTTTGATGGTATGGAAAATGTGGAGGAATTATAAGACCTCTTTTCTAAGTGGACGGTGCCATTGCCTTTGGAAGAACACAACAATCCAGAGAATGTGGGTATCCAGCTGGAATGTATTCCTTCTGTTTTAATAAGTACAGAATGTAAATATGCATCTTTTATTCAGGCACAGAAGGAAGAAATTCAGGCACAGAAGAAAGCCAGGATGTAAAAAAGGAGCAGTAGAAGACCAAAGCTGCACCACTGAAGGGTTTACTGGCATGAATTTGTCTTTACAAGCAATAATTGTGGGAATTGCCTCTTTTACTGTGGAGTCTTTCCTTACTGTACTGATTTCTGTTCCCTGCAGAACAAGCAGGAGCTCAGGACTGATGTTTCCATGATGTTCATGTTCCTTTATAAGCTGGAGTTCCCTTCTGGACCTAAACACCTTTTATAAATACAAACCAGCCCATAACAAATGAGTATTTGTTCCCACTTCAGATAATCTATCCATCAAGAGTTTTAGGACAACAGCAGTGAAGATTTAAATGGTAGAATATAAATAAATCTCATTTACTACTGGCTGAATTTTTCATGGAATGTTGGTATTAAATATTAACTGTATGGAACGTTTCTGTATCAGCTTCTAAGAGAGCATGGAAATTGGTTTGCAAGAAAATTGTTCTTAGTTACACACACTCCTAAGACACAGAGGGCTAAGGATCTTTTATTTCCATTTTAAAGTGAAGATGCACGGAGATAAATTTACCTGAAAGGCACCAAAGAAAAGGGCAAACAATAATATTTATTGACATAGCAAAATTGTATTTTCTGTTAGGCCTGTGTCAAACTAAATAGACATTTATGGATTGGGGTTTTTTAAATTGTATTTATTATTTAAAAAGAAGTAACCATCATCAACAGTCAAGGCAATTCCTGTTGCTTTTCCCACATATGACCTGTAGTGACTGCAGAAGGCAACTCAGGATCCAGGTTGGAAACCAGCTTCCAGGGGAGCTTCTCAAATCTCTCTAACTGCTGATCTACTGAAAATGTGACATTGAGTTATGCAAAAGGTGAGGACTGGTGCCACACAGAGCAAAACATTCCAATCCAAAAGAAATCCAAAGATCATAAAGCCCCTGCTATCAACCTTTGGTGCCAGTCATCATCAGGGCATTACTGGGCCAAAGGAGCTCTTCGTTCCTGGCAGAAATCTGAATAATTTGGTCACTGTTCTGTGTTCTCCTGCAAGTTCCTACTGAGATTTTTCACTAGACAGTACATGAACCTTGTGAGCTGTAAATTAAGCATGAGAACATCTTGGCTGGCAGCATGACGTGATCTTGGGACAGCCAGGGCTGGGCCTGAGCCCTCAGATCAAACCAGATATAATTTCTCTGCTGTCACGACACTTCTGCTGTTGTTTTCCTCCCGCTGTAAATCCCACCTGCCTGCTTGTTCATCCTTCAGTCCTCAGCCCCTGCCAGATTTGCATTTTTATCTTTCAGCAGAAGAGACAAATAGCGCTGCTGATTTAAGTTTTGCTCACTCCCTCTGCTTTAATGCTTTCACAAAAACTTTTATTAGGCAAGTGCATTCCCCAGAGAAAGAAAAGAGTAGAAATGAGTTGCTGGATCAGTGCATCATGACTGGATGTGACTTTTTATTTTCAAGTGGGTGACACTGGTGGCTGTCACCACAGGGCTGGGAGCACGACAGGGAAGTGCCTTGGTGGCATCCACAGGAGCCTCTGGATGCTGAGGAGCTCTGCCAGCAAACACCACCTCAGGAAGAAGCCTTTGGACTTAATTCATGATCCATTTCTCTGGATTCCTGCCAGTCTCATGCACCCATGTGAGCGTGCCAGTGCCAGGGAACAGCAAATCACCCTTCAGCACAGGGCAGGCCTTGGCTGCTGAGCGTTGTGCCACGATATGAAATTCCATCTTGCTCTATCCTTTCATGTAAAATTTATGGGTTTAGCTGTTCGTGGTAAATGTTGAGATTTGGGGCTCTCTCTGGACAGAAGCCAGGCTGAATTCTTTAACTGGTAAGAGTGGACAAGCATAAAATATTTTTTCTGGCTGTAACTTGGACACAGCTGCAGTCCTGGATTTCCTGCTGCATCTCAGGTGAGGAGATAATGGAAAGACAGCTAAAATCCATTCCATTAAAATCTTAAATGGTTTCAATGAAGCCTTTAAAAACAGCATATACTAATTTAAACAGCTGTGAGGATGGTCAAAAAAGCTGATCCCAATATCAGAAGAAATGGGAGCTCAATGGAAATCCATCTTCAGGAAAGCTCATAGAAATACAGTGAACATTGAAAACATTGGAAATGTAGCTTTGTGATCACCTTGGTGAAGGGACCTTCTCACAATAATTCAAATCAGACATCATGTTTGAAAACACAAAATCACATAAACACACAACAGAAAGTCCCAAAATTAACTGGAATCACAGTTACAGTGCCTGAGCCCAGATTTTAGGATGCAATATTGATGTAAGCCACACAGGAATGGCACTGGGCTATTGCTGACACATAAGAACAATACAATTTAAGCCAGGCTTAAAACAGCCTCATTTGAGCAGTGTTCTTATTCCAGTGTCAGGTTTCACAGGCAATGACTTTGATGTGACATTTTTCTTACTCCACAGAGATGCTCTGCTCCTCGAGGAGGAAACAAAGGCCTTTGCTTTGCCAAGTTATCCACGTCAAAAATATCGAAACTTCATAAAACATCTGGTTCTCTCTGTTTCGCGGGATTCTTATTTGGTCACTGACTGAACTCTTATGGTCCAATTAATTAAATTAATGGCTATCTCATAAATTTAAAAAATATATACCCCATGTCCTTAAACCTCTGAATCCCAGCTGGGAACCTGAAAGGCGTGAAATACAAAGTAATCATCTCACATCAACAGAAACTGATCTTAAAGCTGTAATTACATGATAAATGTCTTTATGACACATGGCCACTATTTGGTCATGCCCTAGAGACAAATGCTAAGAGCCAAGAGGATGGGGAGGGGGGAGGAAAGGTACCTGGTAGCCAATCCCTTCACCCTGTTTGCAATTTCATTGGCTTTCTTTCAATGACCTGAGACTTCCAAGAGCATGATAGATATTTCCTAAATATTTTACATTCAGGTAATTACAGTAGTATATGGATTTGCTAGTCAGCTTAGAGGAGACCAATTAATTGCTGCAAATCATGGTGTAAGAGATGAGCTTGCAGCAGGAGAAGGGTCACATCTTAATAAAATAGGCAGAGCTGAGTGCATTTGACTGAAGTCTGTCTCCTGCAAGTTTAGCAGACTGGGCACCTCTGCAGTATTTGCTCAGGTAAAATCTTTGTATATTTGAGTGTTTACTTGAGTTAGAGCCATTGACTTAAGCCTTAGATTTCTGCAGTTTGTTGCTGGCCAAGCACCAGAATAGAACAATTTTACATCATATTTTATTTCAGTACAACATCCTTTATTTCATTATCTTTTCCCAGCATTTCAACAGCACGACTCAATTTTGAGTTCAATTTTTTATCTGGTCTGCTAAGGTACTAAATGGACACACCCCTATAAAAACACCCACCAAGGCAGTTTGGGGACTATATTCTCTGTCCTAAATGGTGCAAAACTCCCCACAAAAGCCAGTTCTGTACTTCCCAAAAAGTACAAAAACACTCATTCAAAAATACTCAAATTACTGGTGTTTTACCTACTGAAGATGTAACATCTCTAGTTTTAAGAGCTGATGAGGATACGGGCAGCTGAAGTTCCCAAGGCTTGCAAATTCCTTTCATCCTAAAAAGTGGAGTGGAAATCTCTTTCAAAATACTTTTTTATATCTTCCAAACCCACAGAAAATGTGTATTTATTTTTCCCTGTCAGGTTGTAAGCTTAAGGTCACATTTTTGAATATACCTGAGTTACAGAGGAGCTGAAGTGAATAGTGCAGAATTAAAATGCTCCTGTTAGAGCATCAGCATTGCACTCACATGCCTCTCTACTTCTATTAATTTCTGCATTATAGACAGATGCTAATTTTGATTGGAAAACAAGGCAACGTGGATACTTTTCCCTTCTTTATCATCCCAGTAAATCTAGCTGAACTGCATCACAAAGCAATTCTGAGTTAGCTGTACCAAATCATAGCAATGCCATATTTCTGTAGCTTCATCTAACTCATTTTCAAATATGCCTTGAAAATTGTTTTTGAAGCAGTTGTTTCTCTGGAGCCATTAGATCTTACTCAGTGCCAGTAATCGATGGTGCTTCTCAAGGTTAATGACAAAGATAACTTCTGGTTTTTGACGTTCACATGACTTCTCCTATTGACTCCAGAGGGAGTCTATCTCAGGACTGAGGCTGGCATTCAGAAAGGAGTAACAAAGAACCAGGTTAATCATTAATCAGCTCAGAAATGTAATTATTCTGATGAGAAATGCTATTCCATATAAAACTCCATCAAGAGATCCCTCCTCCTACATTACTTGAATTCTAGCTATTTTTTAACTTGTCTCACCCAAAAGTATATCTGCTACTTGTTTTAAAAAAATACATGCTTGTGCAGCTTTTAAAGCAATTTTAAAACAGGTTTGAAAAAGAATTGGCTCCTGCTACATGCTTATTCACACGGAGCAGACAACAAAAAAGGAGGGGTCACATTTTATTGTTTTACAGTGGGACAAATACAGATATAAAACAGCATGCAAAGTATCCTGGATAATCACCCTGAGTTTCAATCATCCCTTGGGTATTTGCATTCTATCACAGAAGGAAAGCAAGGACAAAATGATTGTGACAGGCTCTGGCTGCCCTGTGCAGGTGGGAGCCCATCTTGTCTGTGGTGGGATCATCCCTGGTGCAAAATGTGCTTGGGGGAGTTATTGCCCAAACTGCCCTTACAAAAGCTTAAAGCATGACTTTACAATGAAAGAGAGAAGTTTTGGGTGGTATTTAGGAAGGAATTGCTCCCTGTGAGGGTGCTGAGGCCTTGGCACAGGCTGCCCAGAGCAGCCGTGGCTGCCTTGGATCCCTGGAAGTGTCCAAGGCCAGGTTTGGCTTGGAGCACCCTGGGACAGGGGAAGGTGTCCCTGCCCATGGCAGGGGGGGGGACTGGATGAGCTCTAAGGTCCATTCCAGCCCAAAACCATTCTATAATTCCATGATGACAGCAAGTTTAACAGACTTCAGCAAATAAAAACTTATTCAATGTAAAATGCACCGGAGCCCATTTTTTTTTTTTTTAGTTTCTGAAAGGAATCTCATGATATTAAGGACGACAACAAAAAGGTTTTTGCAGAGCCAAAGATCAGGGAGGGCACTGGAGATAATGCAAAACAGCTTCAGGTAGTGAGGCAACACTGCCTGAATGCATTAAATGTCTCTTCACGTAAGCTCCTGCTTAATTTTTAGCCTGTGAGGAGTTTTGCATGCTCAAGGTTAAAATAAGTGACAAATAGCTTTGTGGAATAGCAGCTGGAATTCAGGAAAGAAACCAAGTGTGACAATAGGATCTATAATACAGTTATAAAAATACATAGGTGCAATAAAATGCAAATTTGAGGTATACAACAAACGGAGCACCCGAACCGTTCATCTCAGCCTCGTGTTCTTTGTGGAGAGACAAGGATGTGGAGTGGAATCAGCTTTTATACAACCTCCATCTCAAAGAGCCTTCCTAATATTAAATGCATAAATTAGGGTGGGATTTTTTTTTTCACTAACGGTCTCTGGGAAAGCTGCAGTTTTAATGCAAATGAGTCCCAAAGAGACAAAGAGAAAATAAATATTTGTTTTTCATGCAGTGATCCTGTTAGGTGTTATCTGCTGCGACCCTCCCCTAGCCTTACCATCAGATATCCATGCAAACAGGGCCATTAGAAATGAGCAGCTTTTCTTTGAAATTAAATATAGATTTGCCTGAAAACTTCCTTATCTCTTTACATTTACATTTCTAACAATACCCCTGTATTATTGCTGGGCTCACCAGTAAAATTCAAAGAGGTCATTAATGAAAGCTTGTTCTCATATAAAGGATTTTAGTGAATTGTTTTGCAAAGAAAATTCTGCCGGTTTCGTACACTTGGTAATTGCTTCCTTTGGCCATCTGCTAGGCAGGGGGAAACCTGGAGTTCACAAAGGTAGTTTTTTTATTTACAAACTATTGGAAGCACTAAATGAGAGTGGTCAAATCTTGTCTATATTGTCTGTGCCTTCTCAGAGGTGAAGATACAATACGAGCTTATCTACATTTTGCTGGCATTACCTTAAGTACTGAATTCACTTCTTTGTCCTGCTCCTGCTGATGTTTTTTGTGACCACAGCTCTCTGTACCTGCTCTGCTGCACAGCTCCTGCTGAACAGCTGGGAAATTACAAACTCCCCTTCTGACTTCCTGCCAGTCCTCTCAGGTGCAGAACATTTGGGGTGTATGGAGGATGGGGAGTGCGTCCTAAAAGCAAAGAGGAAATTGGATGCCACCTCCAAGGACCACGCAAACCTTTATTTATTTTTCAACATTTATGGATGTTTAATTACCGATGTGTTTGAGATCAGGTATGAAGTCCCATTAATAGAGCTTTTGTCTGGGAGTGTGTGCATCAATGTGAGTTAAAGGTGTTCTTGTGACTGTGAATACTAATGAACAGTAAGTAGGAGTTGAAAACCTTCCAAGGGATGTTGCAAGCAGTCCAAATGCCTGAAATGCAGAACTGGGGTTAAAAGAAACAAATATTCTAAAAATAGAGACAACAAGGTAGTTGAATATCAGCTAGTAATTTTCTATGGGGTGCTTTAATAGTCCATAGGATCGTTTTTAATCACCTGTGAACAAGATTTCAGTGAGCTGGAAATTTAGACACATAATGGCTGAAAGAGGGAACTAATGGAGGGACTAGAAGGACCTGACAAACGCGTACAGAAATTGTTGAAGATCCAATTTTAAGCTGGGTTGTAAACGAATTAACTGACACCCTTTCAAGCTCCCATATATTCCCTTTAGGCTCAAGGAGAATATAGCTTCCCAGACAGCCCATTGTGTCCTTTCACAGGTGAAGTGGCTGAATCCCAGCCCTCTCACACCAAGTGAGAGAGCACTGGAGATTTCCCCTGTGCTCAGGGCTGTGCGCAGCCAAAGGCTCCTCCGCTCCCGAAGGGCTCTGCCATCCTCACAGCACTTTTCCACCGGGAGCCTGAGAGCATTGAAGGAAAGATTGCCATTCCTTTTAGTGGAGGGCCCACAGAAGTGACAAAACGTTTTCAGAGCGCTGCCAACTTTGAGACGTGTCCTTTCCGAGCGCAAGGCGAGCGCTGCCGAAAGGGCTGCGGGCTATTCCAGGATCTGACCTTTCGCTGCGAGGAGAAATTTGGCTGCTGCAGCAAAGGCAGAAGCATCTCTTTTGTGGAGCACTAGACAGGCTGCCTGTGTGCCTGTCACCTTGCAGGCTCCAGGCTTTCACAAGGAAAGCGTCCCTGGGGTTTTATATCTACCTCCTGAGATGTTAAGGAAGGAGAGTCCGCTCCTGCCCCCATGGGAGCAGGGAAAGAAACTCCTTGACTGGATTGGGAACGCATTCAAGTAATGAATCAGGTGGTTTTGGTGGAAATTTGCAATTCAAAGGCTGCCATTAGAAAAGTAGCATTTGAAACTGTGTTGCTGTGTTATGCCTCATGTAGATCAGTATCAAATTAAATTTCCCTATTGTACCTCTTATGTTGTTAATACAAAGCAGGGAGTGTTGTTTGCCTCATCTCCATCCTTCTAACTGCAACATCCTTTTCAGTTTAAACTATACAGAAGTGAATCATTATTGAGGCCTTCTGTTTACCATCTTTAGAAGATTTAATTTATCCCAATAAACATTGTGAAGCAGACCTTTTGCATTTGCAATGACATATAATTTACTTGGAACAAATGCTTTGGGTTCAGTATAAAGACCATTCATCAGGCAAATCTGAATCAGAGGCAGCTTAGAAAAAGAATCCTTTGTCTAATTGTTTTCCATCACAAACAACATGTGGGAAGGAGATTTAGGCAATATTTTCAAACATTATAAGCTACATAATTATTGTCCTCGGCAAACCTGGTGATAGTTTTTGCAATCACAATTGCACTTTATCTGTCTAATCACCTATTCACTGTGACCAATTACAGACTTGGCATTGATGAGGAGGCGTTTAATAATATTAAATACAAAACCCGAGATTTGAATAATGTCGAGTTTATGACACAAACCAACAAAAGCCAGGAAATTCGAAGGCGAGGTTTACGCTCCATCCTTAATTCATGGCATTCTGCCGAGGCATAAGAGCACATATGAGCACTGCAGAGCCCTCCACTACACAAAGATCATTGCAGAGCTGAGTTACAAAGGAATAATAAAGTCTTGAGATTAATTTTTAATGTTTAAGTCTTTTGCAGATTTACCACGAAGCTGCAATGATCTTCTTGTTATGTGTTATGCTTGCAGAGTTTTTTTTTTGACTCTGTGAAGTTTTTGTGGGAAAGGAGATAAAGCCTGGTGTTTTCCACATCCATTTAATACCACTGTCCTGGCACAAAAGAAAAGGTCAATAAAATTGGGGGTTCCCCCATATTTTGCCCCCAATTGCTTCTACTGATGCAAGTTTCTGTCTGCAAAAGTGCAGTGCTCTGTCAGAGAGAGGAATGAAGCTGATACACAGCAAGTCCTCATGGCCATAAATTAAGGGAGTTTTGAGGTTGCTCTGTATTTAACCAAGCTGAAGTTAATTTCTGGCTACCTTGAGCAAATAAATCAAAGGAGAGGGTACAGTAGCATCTCCTCTTCATCCTCCTGCCAGAGATTCAATCCAGTTTGCCTGTACCTGGAAATAGGTCACACTATTTCCCTAGGTCTTTCCTGAGCACACCATGTCAAAATAATGTAGAAAATATATTTTATCTCTGTTATTCTCAATAAAGGTGCATCTCTTTCGTAGCTCATAGTGTACAGAGACTGCCTTGTTCTAAGTTTTCAGTTTCATTGTAGGAAATACAATGGATCTCAGACAGCTATGCTGTGAAATCAAGGAAATAACCTATTGTGATCCTGTTAAGATCCTTTTACTAATTTTATACCATTTATTTGTTTTGCTGGAAACTAAAATGGCATCTCAAAAAGCAACAAGAGCTGCACATCATCATGGTTTTAAAGTCAGATCCTGCCTTGATAAAACGGCTCCAAAGCAGCTGTTCTGGTCTATCATGTTAAATCCTTCTTGGTTTGTGGATTATTGACCCACTGGACTCTAATGGGAGTTCTTTGGAGATGTTCAATCTATTGTATCCATCCAGCTGCATCTCATGTGCCTCTTATTTGCCCTTTGCAGCTTTAGGGCTATTACGTGAGTCCAGCGGCTGACAATAAATGCAAATAATTCTTATAAATTATCAGATGCATAAATAGGAGCGTTAACCCCTTGCCTGCTTTCAGACCTGCATTTTTGTGACTTTTCTCTCTAGCCATGATCATGATTGTTTTTGACAGACACTTTGGTAGAAAGTTATTGATTTTTTGTGAGCCTCCAGCTCCCATGAAATGGGAGGCAGTTCCTGGAAGGAGGGAGATGAACGAAGCCACAAAGAAGTCAGTCCTCGTCCACCTCCTGCAGCAAAGGGGAATCATTTTGTGTTCCTTGGCATCACAAAAGCGGATCAGTTATTTCGCAAACAGAGGTGGATGGGACAGCAGAGAGGCAGAGAGAAGAAATTCTGGTGATAAAATTGCTGATCCACACCAAAGAAGTTGGGGGCTACTGAGCCCCCAGAGAGGCAGCCAAGAACCCATCCCTTGTCCTGTCCCCTGGGTGTCCCCAGCTCCAGTGCTCAGAGGAGTTATGAGCTACCTATTCCTGTTTTGGTCCTAAAGCACAGGAAAAGGGGGGAATCACTGAAAAAAAAAAAAAAAGTGATGTTCAGGCCATGAAATCTCTGAAAGCTGCATAAAGCAAAAAAACTTCCCAAGTAGCTTCTCAACAATCAAGGGGAGAGAGGATGGGGGCATCTCTGGGTTCATGGTGGGAAGTGATCATTTTTATACCCAGAAAGGGAATTTAATTGCATTTTGAAATGTAATTGCTGGGAATTGCTCTAGCTAAAATATTTCTTTTTCTTGAGGCTTATTTATAAAGCATCCTCTCTGGCAGATGCAGCCTGAATTCTAGATGTCAACAGAGCTGGAATGTCACAAATATGCATATATTGGAATGGTTCATATTTATGCCAATATATGTTAAAGAAGCCTTTATTTTCCTCTTAGTATTACCCTCATTTTAAAGACACACCAAAAAAACCCCAGAGAAATCACAGATGACTTCTCATTCATGAGGCATGATTTACCATGGCTGTAATTCTTGACCTACAATTTATGCAGGACATTTTAGAGCTATCAAGCAACAGAAAAAAAGCAGTCCTGCACTTCTGGGGAATCAGTGGCAAAAGGGGTTTCCTCTAGAAATAAAGATCAAAACACAAATCACCTCTCTGCATAAGAAATACAATTAAATTAACAATTACAATCTATCTTTAAAAAATACATTCAAACATTTAATTTGCATAGAAACAGGCAGTGCTATTCATTTTGAGACAAGAAAATCAAAAGTCATAGCTAGCAGCCACTCTTCTAAACCAGATTTTGAGCACAACCCCCCCAGGGCTGTTTCTACCAATTTTCCAATAAATCATGTAATGACTTTTAGAAAAGACAGATATTTAATTCTTGAATTAGAACTATAGGACCATAACCAAGGACTGACAGCTCTCTTATTCTGCCACACTCCCATACAAACCCTTTCAGCCAACTGGCTGTGAAATAATGCAATAATTAGGCAATTAGATATTTGGGAGAATGTAGAATGAAGCACTGAGCGCTGACCTATATTACATAGATCAAAGTACACTGCAGGAATTGCCAAATATATCTTGTTTACAAGCCCTTTTTTGTTTTTTTTCATCATTTCCAAATTAAGACTTAAGGGCCATGCCTTCACAGCTACACATATATTTGCAGTTGATGTTAGATATGAAGGAGAAAAATCACATTTTTTGCCCATAGAAAGCAGCAGTTGTTTAATTGCCAGTTCTTTACTTGCACATATTGATTTAAACCTGTAACATATATTGTGTAGCAATGTGATAAACATTATAAACCAAATATTCCCAAATAACTTTTCCGTTGCTGGTGACCATGCTACTTGGAAGAGGAAGGNTGAACAAGCTGGGGAAATCTCCGGGGAGTGTTCATGTGAGCTGTCAAAGAGGGAAAGAAAAACACTGCAAAACTTGTTTTCTTTACTTCTAACACGGTTGTCATTTATGTATTTAACTTTGGCCCTGAGTGGAAGGAGAGGAATCGGCACATTTTTCAGTGANAAAATTAAAAATTAAAATTAATTATACATAAAATCAGTAGGTTATGGGTCCTGGCAGAGGCGAGTCCCCAGTCAGTAGAGGGGAGTATCTCTGGACACTCAGATTTCGAAAAGAGTTTTGGGGGTTTTTTTACTCTTTAAGGTGAAAATGTAAATATTACACGAGTCTGCTGAGGTGGGTTTGGCCTTCCAANTGGTGGCATTACTCTTCTCCTCAGGGACAGAGAGCTAATTAGAAGGTGTCAGACAGAGCTTGCTCTTTAGTGACAGTTCCCTCAAATGACTGAAACTGTGAAGAAAGTCCTTAGTCCGTAAAAGTTACGGCATAAAATTTTTATGTCTCGCACAGCTGGAATCTGCGAACGTGGAAGTTCCCTCTGAGCAAGACATATAGTGAGATACAAAGTCTCTTTAATGCATAATTTGTGAGTGAAGCCAATTTTCTACTTTAAGTTGCATATTGTCTCTTTGGGGTTTTAAAAGAATATTCTGGCTCTAAAAGGAAGGAACGTGATTATCTGTGTGTAGCCCTGTGGAAGAGAAGGGGANCTTCCAACCCAAACCATTCTAGGCAAGCTTACTCATAAACCTGAATAAAATACTCTGAAATAAGCCTGCAAGAACATTTAGGCAGAAGGAGCAGCTTAACAGGTAAATTAACTAAAATTCATGTATTTCAGCCATGGGAGAGCTGAGGACGCACTCTGTTGACCAAAACCTCAACCGTATCCCAGGGAAAAGTTTTTTAGGGCAATTGAGATGTGTGTTTGATGGCAGTGTGATGCTTCTGGAGCATCTGCTGGTGTCCATGCCCACACAATGGATGGCTCACATTTGTGTGGCCATACCTGTGCTTTGGAGCAANAAAGGCTGGAAGGAGCAGATGCACTTCAAACAGAACTATTTAAAATATAAACCTGGCATCAGCAATCGCTCACAGCCCTTTCCATCCCCTTCCTCCACCCCTAAATAAAAATACAGTTACATTTGCAGTTAAGGAACATCCTCTTACTCGAAGGTGGTGCTGCTGGAGCCTCCCTGGTACTACAGCAGACTGAAAAATTCATCTCCTTTTGCAAAGGTGAATTTATAGGCTTGCATTAGTTAGTGGTAACTGGGATATAAATAAATAGCAATATTCAGATATCATTTATTTAAATTTGTATCATATGCTGCTTTTTTATAATATTCAACAAAAAAAATAGCTGAAAATATCCAGTGGCATTCACATGGCCAATTAGACTTTAAGAATTTCATTTAGAAATGTCACGTTCTACCATTTGTCCTTCAAGACTTTTAAAATTACTGTACTCCAGTGTGTAAACAGCTAAGAATATATATATATGTATCTACATATTTTTAGGGGTTAGGATTTGTATGAATATATTACAAACTTAATTTATGTATTATATAAATCCCAATTCAAAGCAGACCTATCTGTAGTCTTCCCCCTGATCCCAAGATTCTAAAGCCAAGAGGAGATTGATGGGTTTTGAATTAGGGTTTAAAACTTTCTTGAGAAGAGGAAAAATATGAGGTGTGAACAGCTCTGTAGGAAAACAAAAATATTTAAAAACGAAACTTTGCTTCTTTCATGCTCGTCTTCCCTGGACATTTGGCTCATCTGGATGTCAAAGGACTTGAAAGTCTCTCATGTTTTTGTATCTTTAATTTGTACGAATGTGAGTTTTAAAAAGTATAATACTCCAAATAAGCCATTTGAAGATAATTCATAGATCAGTTTGAACAGTTTTGCTCACCTAAATTCACATTACAGCACAAAATGAGTGAAAACTAGATGCAAATATATTCACTTATAAAAATCTTTTCTGTGTTGACCTTCTAGGAATAAAGCCATGTCCCCACTACATGGTGCTGTCACTAGATGTGTTGGTTAAGAGTAAATTCCAGTTGTAGATGAAATTTGTTTTGACATCAGGTCAAGGAACTTTTTAAACAAACTGAATAGTAGAGAAATACTCATTATCCCTTTTGTTTGTTTGTTTCTGGGAGCAGATAGAATGGAAATCTCCAGGTATGCTCTAAGGGGAGAAGTTTCCATGGAGTTTTAGCTTACAGGAAAGGATTTGGGATTTATGCCCAAATGTGAGTGTAGTGCAAACTTAAGAAGGTGCATTAAAAAGTTAACCCATTATATCTCTGTACCCTGAGTAGGCAGGGGTTTAGTTACCAAAAATACTTCCATTTTTACTTAGTATCAGGATCGCCATAAAATTAAACAAATCAAGCGAATACGCCAGGAGAACGTATGCCCAGTTTAGGCTAAACCTGCCATAAAAACCCTTTTCCAGTATAGTACAAACAGCAAAATTATTGATTAACTTGTATTGCTCCACAAGAAGAACAAATTATTGCTGATTAAAGCCATGCAGGTGATAAAGGAACTTAACCAACAAAAGCTGGCAGCTTTAGGTTAGGAAACAGCTGTGTCCCTAATTATGCAGTCTGATTTATACTCTATTAAATCAGTATATAAGTAACCCATTTCTCTGAAAGCATTTAAACCTCTTATATTCCACCAAACACGGCAATTTTATTTGAAATAAATGTATCCAGCTCTTTTGGGAACATATGGTATATTTCTCTCTTATTAATAATTCAGTTCAAATGAGCAAAAATTAGTTGGTGCAGTTACAGCTGATTTTGTCCTGAAAAGATCTGCATTAATTTTAGACGTTTTGTAAATTGGGCTATTAAATAAAAGCATTATATGTGAATTACCCTTTAAATTTTAAGCAAGTTGGTAGTTTAATGGTATTTTCTAGTCAGATTCATTTTCGATCTCTAAAAAATTATGGTCATTACAGTAAGACAAATTTTTGAAACCTGCTCCTTCCATCCAATTACATATAGTGCTAATAAGTAAACTAGAAAACTTTTAAGCCTCATTCTCTCTATTTTATCTTTTCTGTCAGGTGGCAATTTCAGTCTTTGCTTTGTCTTGTGTAAATAAGGAGCTGACCTCCAGCTTCCTCACAGATAAGGTCCACCTCCAAATAACTGAGTTCTGCTTCTCATCACTGCAAGCTCTGCCAGTTGCTGTTCCCACACATCATTCCTGGTCCGTGGGCGTGAGTTTCTGGGCTGGCAGGGATATGCATCGGGGAATTAGGAGGAAAGCAAGCTCATATTTTGCACGAGGGAAATTTCAGCGTGCTGCTGTGTGAGTCTGAGATGATCACCAGCTCTCCGTGATGGATTCTCCTCTCCGTGCCAGTGCATAACTTCTACCAGCATGAATGGGAGTTGTGTTCGTGAACCAGGAGGATGTGCCCCCGTAGCTCCCAGTTCTGCTTCCACTGCCATGGCCAAACTGGTTTAAAGGTGTGCAGGTAGAGCGGGATACGATGTGGTGAAATGATATGACGCAGTCTTAAGCTGCATCAAGGGAAATATAGGTTAGATATTGGGAAAAAATTTTTTACAGAAAAGGTAATAAAGTATTGGAATGGTTTGCCTGGGGAGGTGGTGGATTCCCCATCTCTGGATGTGTTTAAGAAAAGACTGGATGTGGCACTTGGTGCCATGGTCTAGTTGAAGTTAGGGTCGTGTTGGATTTGATGATCCCGGAGGTCTCTTCCAACCCAGTGATTCTGTGATTCTGTGATATTCCCAGCTAACCAGTTATTTACTGACTGAGTAGAAAGTCTTTAACTGTCCACAGGACATCCAAAACCCCTAACACATGTAGAGGGTACAAATTAACACATCAGTGTGAAACCTGAGTTGATTTCTTGGCAGCTTTTGTTAGGGGAGCCTTTTGATCCCCTCAGAAGGTCTGTGGTGTCTGACATGCTGCCACAAATGAGTTCATTGCTGAACATTTTTTTATTCCTGTTTTGCATGTGACTCTAGNGCAGGTAGAGCGGGATACGATGTGGTGAAATGATATGACGCAGTCTTAAGCTGCATCAAGGGAAATATAGGTTAGATATTGGGAAAAAATTTTTTACAGAAAAGGTAATAAAGTATTGGAATGGTTTGCCTGGGGAGGTGGTGGATTCCCCATCTCTGGATGTGTTTAAGAAAAGACTGGATGTGGCACTTGGTGCCATGGTCTAGTTGAAGTTAGGGTCGTGTTGGATTTGATGATCCCGGAGGTCTCTTCCAACCCAGTGATTCTGTGATTCTGTGATATTCCCAGCTAACCAGTTATTTACTGACTGAGTAGAAAGTCTTTAACTGTCCACAGGACATCCAAAACCCCTAACACATGTAGAGGGTACAAATTAACACATCAGTGTGAAACCTGAGTTGATTTCTTGGCAGCTTTTGTTAGGGGAGCCTTTTGATCCCCTCAGAAGGTCTGTGGTGTCTGACATGCTGCCACAAATGAGTTCATTGCTGAACATTTTTTTATTCCTGTTTTGCATGTGACTCTAGGACAAGGAAGCTTAACTCTTTGATTTTATTAACAAATTTGGGCCCTGGAGCCCAGGGCATCTTCCAGCACACTGTGGAGTATCAAAGAGTGGCCTTTTCTTTCCTGTTTCCCCGTGTTTATTTGTTTAGTCTGGGTTCGTTTACCTACTAATTGCCCCTCAATTAGCAGATGCATATGCATATTAAAGAGAACAGCCACTTAGATCTCCACAGGTAGGATACCTCAGAATATAATAGCATCAATCATCCTAATTTTCATAACTGCTTTGCTCACATATCTTCATCCACGTCTGCACCTTTTTTGTTATATTATCTACCATTTTAGAAAGCTATCTAGCTTACTTACGGAGTTAAATTCAAATAGTCTAGAGGTTAATGTGAAACACTGGCAAGCCATTATCAGCACAGCAGTATATTTTAAAGGCATTCAGCTGTTGGAATTATTGGGAGCCAGTGCTCAGTGCAAGTCCCCACCTCTGCAGCCTCAAAATTTACTAAAAAATCCCTTCTCCCGCTTGACCATGATGTTCTCTGTCTCACTGGCACTGGGGCTGTGAGATATGAGCTTGATCAGTCTCAAACAGAAATCTCTGGGACTCCTTGCTTCACATAAACCCAGCTCAAATCAGATATCACATCTTGTTTGACCTCCAAGGTTATGCTGGTGGTGGCACCTCAGAGCTCTCATTTAGGCACAGAGCTCAGAGTTACGAGTTCAGGCACTCACAGGTGGCTTTGGCTGGGCTCCCCTGGGTCCTGCAGCCCTCTGACACCCTGGTCCGGGTGTCCTTCCAGCACCAGAGGACAATCCTGGAAGGGGCTGCTCAGGAGCAAGCGTTGTTTTCAGTGGGTGAAGTGGCAGTGAAGGAGGTAAAGAAGGAAAATTATCCAATCTATGGATATCTATCTGTCACATCCATGTCCTCATGGTGGTCTCCTGTCACAGGGCATGGCCCCACCTTGGTCCCATCCAGCAGTTCTGCCCCATAAAACCTCTATTATCAATAAGGGAGAGCCAGTGAAGAGACTGAGTCTGATGTCCTGTGTGATTTCTTCTGTTTTATCTAAACTTGCTCTCGCTGAGAAAGCCCTTCTTTTACAACATTCTGAATATGACGATAAAAAATTGTCTTTGTAGGATGTTTCCATCCATTAAACAGCTGATTAAAAAAAAAAAAAGTTACAGAAGTTTTTTGAGTACAGCAAAGAAAATCCTTGTCATGGGAAAGAACAACAGCTCTGCCTCTACTGCCAAGCTCACAGATCAAGGGGAATAATTCCAAGCTCCAATTTAGGAGTTATATTTTTTCTTGAAAAAAAAATAAAGAAGGAAGATTTCCATAAAATGCAGGGAGAACATACATATTTATCTTATTCTGGAAAACTTACAGCCCTTGAATGAAAGAAAGACATCTGGCATGCAATTCCACCCAAACCAGCTGCACTGGGTGTTGAAATCCACTGACGGGCACTTTTTCCTTCTTTTTCCTTAAACTGAGGAGGCAGTATTTTTCCATCATGCACTAAAAGCTCCTTGCAGTGTTCCAGACTTATTTTCCATGGCACAGTCCCTCCTGCCAGTGCAAGGAAAAGGCAAAGGGACAGATAACATCAGACTGTGCTGTTCTATTCTCTCTCAGGTCACAGCCGATGCCATTGGTTGTGCAGATCCCACCGTTTGTTTTTTTGCTCCACGAGGAGTTTTTGCTCTGTATGGCTTTTATTGGGATATTTATATGAGCACCTGTAATGTGTGTGGGTGAAAAGGAAGAACACAGCACCTTATCTCTTCCACACCTTGGCTGTCCTCCTCCTGCCACTGCTTCCCCCTGATATCCCCTGCCTCTACAGCCCACTCAGACAGAAATCCTCAGGTTAATAATGACAAGTGCTGATAAGATGAAAAAGGCAATAAAGTGTGTTCAAAGGGGCACTCTTTGATCTTTCAGCAATATTCCACTTCCACTGATCCCCAGCACTGTCAATACTTTAATGACACAAACAACCTGGCCCAGAGGGTGCAAAGCTGGTAGAGCTCCATCACTTTAGCTCTCAGCCTGACCATTGCAAGCAAAACCCAAATAAATGTGGCATTTTCACCTCTGCTGAGCTGGGTGAGCAATAGATCAAGATCCACGCTCTTTTCAGTGTAGTGGATTATTTGGTTCAAGTCAAATATCCTCAGTGTCTTCCTAGTCCTTCAGGAGAAAAATTGTGTTT
>VYZR01053012.1:4730-20510 GCA_013400675.1 Oxylabes madagascariensis | reverse complement strand
ACCTTTACCCATTAAGTGAGAATTAACAACAAAACAACAAAAACCCCAAACCAACCAAACAAAAAAACCCCACAAATACCCCCCCACTCTTCCAAGTATCCTTTATTACAACACCTAACAATTTTTTTCAGCTAATACAATCTGTTAAAGACAAAAGGGCCAAGATATCTGAGAGACCGGCATGAAACAAAACACCAACGAAACATGTTGGCTGGCACAGGAGGCAGAGATGAAAATGCTGAAGGTAATTTTCAAACAGCTACCATGAAAACCTTTCATCAACTAAAATATATCTGCATAACACCTGAAATAAATTCTGTTTGAAATCACTGTTCTTCTATAGACACACAAAGTTTCTACTCACCGCATGTTTAAGTGTACACATTTCATAGAGAACACAACCAAGGGCCCAGATATCACTAAATCAAAGAGAACACATTAGTTTAAAACTTAGTTTTAGGCTAACATTGCCAAGTAACTTGTATCTGTGAAGTCTATCTCTGAAGAGGAAAAGGGGGGATTTTTGAAGGTGTACAAGCACCCCTCTATGGCCTTCTTTGACCCTGCAAAACCCCAAGGAAACAAAAACCCCAAAATCAAGTCATCAACCAAAATAAGGCCACCCTAAAAACCAGATGATGCTATTCTGGCTTCCAATTTAGAACCATCTCAGCCACAGAAATTAGACAAAATATGGACAAAGGCTTCTTTTGTTTAAATATATACATTTGCCTGATGTCTTTGAATTAAACAAACAAAATCAAAAAAAACCTCATCACCTAATACAGCAAATACAATTCTCACAGTCAATTTATTCTGTCTAGCAGTGACTGAACTTACCCTCACTCGTTACACAATTTGGTTAGAACACCATTGGGTAATAAACCCCATGTAGAAGAAATTAAGGGGAAGGAATTGTAACATTTTTTATCTCTTAAGAAATCCATTGAAATGAGCATAAGGCACTTGCAACAGCTCGGTGCAGCAGAAGGGTAACTTACTAATAGCTGTTTAATTATATTGGGGACACTGTCACTAGGTACAGACTGCTGCCAGGGCAGCAAAGATGTAAGCCAGATATCTGTAGTACTTTCATTATCTGGAGCAGGCTGGGCCACCCACCTATGCGCATCATGGGCTCAGATAATCAAATTGCTGTGCTTCATCCTTAACAGAGTTTCACATTGGTAGTGCATAAACGAAGGCAGTACAACCAGTGTGCAGACAGGCAAAAGAAGAGCCATAATCAAGAAGACAACTAGATCTAGAACTTGGAGCATTAAGCTTAGTCATCTCTCCATGACATTGCTTTCTACTGCAGACCTACTAAGCTACTATCTCTACAGTGAAGCTCAGTACCTACTTGGGTAAGAGACAAACTAAGAGATGCTCACCATCATTTGATTAGAACAGCTTTAGATTCCTAAAAGAACTAATTTTCTTCTTTTTACCAAAAATGTTTAATAAAATCCTTATCAGTACCTTTTATTGTTGTAAGGCTTGTTCTGACATATTTCAGGCGACAAATAGTATGGTGTTCCTATGCAAGTGCGAGCCAACTCTGCAGTACTAAGATAAAAATAAGGATGGATGTTAACTGGTTAACTCACATGAAGTGCACAGACTGTGTTTTCCTTGATCAAAGCAATTTAAATTAAGTTAGAGGAAAAACAGTATCAAAAAGGAGTTACCTGTTCAGAACTCTGGCGATTCCAAAATCTCCCAGCTGTATAGTTCCATCTTTGGTTAAAAATATATTCTTGATATAGAAATGTTAAGAAGTCTGTTAATTAAAATAGTCATACAATTGCACACTTTTTGTTCTCTACATGTTTTGAGAAGAAAGTTTTTTACCATTCAATCCCCCTGAAGTCATTGTTATTGACTACTATGGAACACCAGACTTATACAAGTCCTACTTCATTAATATGAGAAAAGACTACTTCACACTGTCAAAGATAACCTTTTCTGTCCCCACACACAAATACACGAGTAACACTTGTAGTTTCATCAAATTGCCTCATCTGTTTGTACAAATATATAAATCTCCTGCAGACTGATGAAGTGTTTCCAGTATTAGGAATGTTTTCATAAATAAACTAGGAATATATGACTGCAACCACTTTGAAGGACAATTCAGTTGAAAAATAGCCACCTACATACCTGTGACTTTATGTCCCGATGCAAGATTTTTCTATCATGTATGTGTTTCAGTGCTAAACAGATTTGTACAAACCAATCCAGGATCTATTCATAAAAGAAAATGCAACACCAACTTCATCATTTATCTGAAAACTTCCTCACTAACAAGATATTAACAAATCAGATTTTAACTACAACTATGGATTTTACTTTCCTCCCCCCCTTACCCGCTTCATTTATACCACAGGATAATTAAAAACTTCATAGTACTGTCACTATAATGCAAACCTTTTAATGAAAGATGCTTATGATGCAAATTTGACATTAAGACTGAGACTACTATTTTCATTATATAAGCCTAGTATAATAAGCCTAGCAGAGGTATGCAATATGGATTTGATTGGCTAAAATGCCCAAGATATGGAACTTGCAAATTAAAAGACTGTACTTTTGCTGTAGCCAATACAAGTCTTCTTGCAATCATTCAATTGACCAAGAGCCCTAAGAAGCCTACTGATGCTCACAGAAACACTTATTTTTTTACATGTAGTAATTTTGTGTATCTTACCTTGAAAAGAAAAATATTACAAAGTAGATTTTGATGAAAAAATGCAACTAACAGCTAACTAGAAGATTACGAACAAGTCAACAATGCCCTTTTTTGGGTAAATTTGCAAAAATCACAATTTAAGAAGTGACTAATGACAAGAATTTTGCCGTGTGAGTAATAGTTTTACATTCACTACTTAGAAGTACATACATGACAAAATTATAGTATAATGCAAGGTGTAATTTTTACTTTTCCACTTAAAGTCCTTCTTGTAAAAGTGATGTCAAATGAGAAAAATTAGAAGTGTTACAAATTATATCCCAGATGTTTCATATACTACTAAGGCTTTCCAGTCCCAGGTAAATTGAGATTGCACTGGATGCAGACACAAAAGCATAGAAATGATTTATAAACAAAGAGACATGTCAGTCCTAACAAAAAACCCACCCTGAATCCTACATAACTTATTTTTACTTAATTTAATCAAATACGTATTTAAAGTCCTCTCATTTATTCCAAACTATGTCAGTTCTCTTTCACTAAAAATTACTTTATAACCAGTTTTGTGGAAAACGTATTAGAAGCATATCAGCAGAATATTCAATTTCTATTACTGGCAAAATGAACTTTTGAATGATGTCGACTCCGTATTTCCATATTTCATATCATTATACTTACAAAGTATATTATTTTATACTTATGACACATGAAAATCAGTATTATAATACAAAAATCCTATGCCATTACATCTTTAATAACATTATTTCAAACGTTTAAGGATATTCATGTCATCTTTCAGTACTTTTCATGTCTCAGATTTGGTTTACTTCACAAGAGATCCAACTTTTAAAAGCATCTTACACATACAGACAAAATCTCAAGTAACATACCCAGGACTTTCAACTGTATTTTCTTTCTATGTTTTTTTTATGCAGTTGTGGTTTTGTTTGTATTTGTGTTTTTAATGATACTACATTGACCAATAGCAGCAAGAATGACTATTTGACAATCCTCTTTTAGATTAAGCAACCACATCTATAACCTGAACCAAAATAATTTCAAATCCATGAAAAAGTATCCTGGAACAAAACACTATAGCAGCAGTTTGCTGTTACCTGATCTTCAGAGAACAGGATTCCTTTCTGGGCATTTATCTTTTTAAATAGGTCTCCTCCTTCACAGTAATCCATCACTATGTACAGACAGCCATTTTCTGTAAAGTAAAAGACAAAGTATTTAAAAAAGACAAAAACAAGACCATTCTTTACTTTCTAAATATATTCACTACAGTCACAGAAAAAGCAATAAAAAATTTACTTTTTCACATGCAGCTTCAGATATGATTTATTAATCCATTTCTTCAAACTTCAAGAAAAGAAATGTTTATTATTTTGAGTTTTGCAACCTAATTTTCCCTTTTTGGTAACACTATTTTGATAGGGAGAGAAAAGAATTACATCTACTGAACCAATGCCCCAACATGGCATTCAAAACCACTCTGAAATTAAAGGTGTCATTTTATGAATGCAATATAAAACCAATCTTCAAACTTCTTTCAAACATCCTATAGATCCCCCTACCCTAAAAATAGGGATATTAAGTTGCCTCTATTTGCCTTGTTCTTTCTTGGAATTTTACCTGGACTTGCCAGAATACGACAGCCATCAGCTTTCATACTAGACATGCAGTTTATTTCAGCTGAAGAACAGTAAGAGAACTTCCAGCAGACAGCCAGAGATGGAAACAATTATTTTCTCATTTTTGAATGAAATCTCAGGAGACTTCAAAAAATCCCATGCAAGTTTCCAATAGGAAGTATGAACAAACATAATACATTTCATTCAAAGCTATGATTTTCCCAGTTACTGATGAAAAACGGACTAGGGAGAAGCAAATTTAAAGTTGCCAAAAGCATAAGAACTACACTACTCACATCCTAGGCATGATTTTGAGAAGAGGTCAATAACTGCAGAAAATCAGGCACATGCTGCTCAAAAGGAAAAAAAACCTCCTATTTTATGAAAAAGTTAGTCACAGCACTTAAAAAACTTTGAATTAAAATAAATTGAATCATCTAAGTCACTTAAATTTCACTCCTACAGAATGCTTCTGAAATCTGCCTTTCAAAACATCAAGCCCTTAAAGCTGTTTCTCTGTTTATTTTATTATTATCTGGTTATTTTATTATTATCTTTAATTAGTATTATTTTAAAAGATGATTCTAGGAGTCTGGATTTCTTGCACATCTATTGCTGAAATAATTTTCTTCTATAAATTTTATATTCAGTGTATGCAAAGTCAATGTGTTCTGGCAATAAACATGCAATACAAAGGCTTGTGAATTATGGATTACAAGATCTACCATGTAAGAAAAAAAGTAGTCTTAAAGAACAGGCCTCTACCACGAGAAGAAAGCAGAGTGCATATATAAACCAGAAGTGTGGCTGTATAATATGATTATGTCACAAAAATCTAATATAATGAAAAGAATAAGAGAAAGCCCCAGGCAAAAGACATAAGAAAGTCAGCAGAAAGGAAGGAAAGAAGAAGAGACCAGAATCTCTAAACAGCACATCAAATAATATTTAGGAACTTTTAATAATATTTTAACTTTTATAATAGGTTTTTGGAATATTTTTTTCTGTTTGCCCATTTCCCAAGCCATTCACGGTGAAGACAATGTAGAATTACATTTCTCCTTCCTTCACTGCCTGATGAATTAAACAGTCCCATCTATTTTTCCTGCTCTGAAAGCAATTATACAGTTGCAGTTACTGAAGACTGCACTCTAAGACAACAGACTTGGACATAAAACTGTTCTTGCTAGGTTATCAATATCCAAATTTAGACTGTAATTTAACCCACACAAATTTAACCCACACAGGCATTCCAGTTGCTAGGGTATATTCAAGGAGACTTATCCTCTGGAAAAACAAGAGAATATCTTTCATTTAGGCATCAACCAAAACCAATGCATGCAAGGTATGGTCATGAAAAGTTTATTTGTTGCCCTTTTTCCTGAATTATAGTTGTTTTTAAACGTGGACGGGAATTCTGAAAAAAATATAGAAAATAACTGAATTAAGTAACAAAGGTATGAAAAATACCGATTAAAGAGAGAAAACTCCCTTTTAGACTAACTGCAGTAAGTAGTGCAGAGAGTCACTCATGCTACTTCAGGTTCTACTGTATTAATCTTACCTTCAAATGACTCCCTATAGAGGACAATATTTGGGTGTTTCATGTTAGCCAAAACAGCAACTTCTCTCCTTGACTCTTCTCTCTCCTTATTTGACATCTTCAGGATGAAAATAATGATTTGTGAGAACAGAAATACAAAAAGAATGGATCAGGAATTTATTAATAATAATCACTAACCTTAGAGATGTTTATTTCTTTAATAACATACTGTTGGCCATTTTCTTTGGCTCTGACAAGTATTGCTTTCCCAAAGGATCCTTCTCCAATCTTCCGTACTTTGATATATTTATCCATAGTTCTCGTCTTAAGGCATCCTTACTTGAGTACTGGGAAAAAAAACAAAAAAAAAACATGAACGTATTTATTTAGGTGTACTTAGTGATCTAGCTTGATCAGGACATGGTACTTTTTTTTAACTCAAAATGTTGATCCACTCGTCTCTTCAGTTGCTTTTCTGTAAATCATCTGCTCTTAGTCTCAATTCTGCTTTGGTACAGTTGGCTCATTTTGGGCCAACAAGGGCTGCATAACTAAAACCTGTTTCATCTTTCATTTTGACTAAAAATGATCTGTTTTGTCTTTAAATAAATCAGTACAATCAGTGCCAAGCTGATTCAGCTGACACACAAACATCATAGAGCTACAGCACCTGCTTAAAAATCTTCTGTTCAACTTTACTTGGAAGAAACATAGTGGAGGCGAGGGGAAATCCTATGCATTGTTTCTTAAGAAGCCCTAAATCCAGCTTTTTTATCTCTATAATGAAGCCAAAAATGGAGACTGAATTCAACAGATCCCCATCACGTTTCAATTCATTATTCAATACAGAAAGGTGTAGCCTTAAGTCTGACTAAAAGCCTCTTTCCACATTGCATATAAAAAAATCATTACAAAATGGCACAAATCACTATTTTTCATGTACTGTCTGACCATTTAGACTACCTTTTCAGATAAAAAAGGAGTACACAGGTGAATTGTGATGATGTTTAAGGTTCTATATTAAAAAATACTTAGGTAAAAACAGGACACTAGGGAGGTGCTAGCAGAAGCTATGGCAACGTACAGATGTGCCAGAACAGCACAGGGAAAGGGCAAAACAAAGACCAAAGTGACAAACATCAGAGCAAATTCACAGTTCACTAAAAGATTGTATTTTTTAAAGCAAAAAGAGCTTCCATACCCTCAGGAAGTTTCCGTAAGCTAAAAAAGACAAAAGTGTCCTAAGATTTTCTTCACTTAAGCCTCACTTGGAAGAACTAATAGCATTTCTGTTTTGCTGTATCCCTTCCCTCCAACAGGAGATCCTAGTATCTTAGATCCAACCTTCACACACATCACAGGTCTCACAATCAGGGTCTGTCCTCAATTTGAGATTTTTTTTTTTCCACAGAATTACCATGTACTAGACACAGATGCTGCTTGACAGGACCTATACCATGAAAGCACACTAAAATGAATAAGGCTGATTAGCACAGCAAGACAAAACAAGAGAGATCTAAAGCAATCTGTTCTGCAAAAGAGGAGATGCGAAACCTACTAAGACTAAGCATTAACTACCAGGAAAGGAAAAAGTTAAAATTGCAGGCCTGCAGTGTCTTGGTAAGGTTGGGTTTTTTTTTTCTTACAGTACATAAAGATAGTTTAATGTCAAGTTGCACGTCTAAACATAAGAAGGACTTGGTATTAACTTCAATATTCTCTTTCAGGCAACAGTAAAAGCACAGGAGGTGGGACATAATTTGAACTTTGCTTGACTTTACTGAAGTTCTCTTCCTACTCTACTTTATGAAACAATCAGTGTTGTTCTACAGTTAAACCAGCTGCATTGGGCATAGCTTAGGGCTGCATCTGCATGCTGCTCCGCGAAAAACTACTGGCCAATAGCCAGCCTTTGGGCGAGAAGTTACAGCTCAGTCAAAGCGGGTATATAATCTTCTAAGAGCTAGATAGCTTATGTGGCAAGGGAAAAAGAGGCGCCCAGAGAAAGGACATCAGTGCTGACAGGGCGTTGTCTTTTCAAGCCCACGGCAGTAAGTCAGCTCATCCACCACGGGCACACTTGTGCAGGAAAGCGGCACAAGCCACACCCCGAGGCAGGGCGATAGTCCGGAGCGTACGGCCAGGCCGGGGCCGCGCGTATGGGGAAAGGCAGGGCAGGGGCCGAACTGGGCCGCGCTCCGCCAGCGGGCCCCGCCAGGCCGCCGCCCCCGCACAGCCAGAGCAAGCCCAGCACCGGAGCGAGAGGCACGGACGGGAACCCCCCAGCCCCAGGGTGGCTGGGAGAGACCCGGGCTACCCGCCCGGCTCCCAGAGGGGCGGCCCCGCCCGTGCCGTCCCCGCCCGCCTCAGCTTGCCCCGCCGCCGCCCACCCCGCCATACCTGCCCGCCGCGGCCACGGCCGCCCAACCTGGCCTCGCGCCCAGCAGGGCCCCGCCCCCTACCCCTATTGGCGGCCGCGCCGCGAAGCTCGGCTCCCATTGGGCGAGCCCACGCCGGGGCGGGGCCGCGGCCCTGCCCGCCCTGTCCGCGTTAGCGGCACTTCACCCTGGTAACGCGCGGCCGGGGTCACGTGACGGGCGGGGCACGCGCGCGGCTCTCCGCGTTTCGGGGGAAACCCCCCCAAAAGAGCGGCGGCTGTTCCACGAACCGCCCGCGGCCCGCAGCACCGCACCGCCCGGCACCGGCGGTGTGTGTCTGCCCCAGGACAGCCCCGGGCGGGGTGAGCGCAGCGCTTACCGGGGAGGGTCGGGCTGCACCTGTGGCTCCTCCGTTCCCGACTCCAAAGCGCGCCTTAATGGCACCTATGGGCAAAAAGCCTCGTGATTCACAACGCGCTTTCTCATTCCGAGTGCCACAGCGCACGGCGTTCTCCGGGCTTGTTAGCCTCGCACATAAAAGGACCAGCGGGCATTTTCCTTAGGAAAAAAAAAAAATAAATCCACCCCTTGACTTGACACGTTTTGGTGGAAGTTCCATTCGCAGTGTGTTAAGGAAACCCCACACTGGCCTCAGCACCTCGCCTGGCAGTACCCAGGAGTTCCGTGCTCAGCCCGACCTCAGCTCAAGGGTTTTACCTGCGTTTTCTCTGCAGGTAAAACCCTTAAGCTCTCGGGGCCTCCGCAGCGCCTGGAATTTAGAGGCGGCGCAGTTTAGCCCGAAGCCGAACAATGCCGCGATGCACCCACATCTCTCTGCCGCCTTTACCCGGGAATCCGCCTCCAGCCCGTTCTGAAGCGCGGGACTGTCCTGCCAGCCAGGCGGCTCCGGCCGGCCGGGGCCGGGAAGGGACGGACGCGGTGGCTCCGTGCGGACCCCTCACCTCGTCCGTGCGCCTCCCCCGAAAGGCCGGGATGAGGGGGGAATGCCCCGCGTGGTACACAGTGTAAACACGGCGTGTTTGTGCCCTGTCACCCCATCCCGGTGTTCTTTCGGGCAGCGCTTGTGCGCGCACGGAAAGCGGGGGCTCTGCGGCCGGGAATCTCCAGGGTCTCCTCCCCACGGAACCAGCGCTGGAAGGATTATTCTGCATGAGTTGCTCGCTTTGTGTTGGCCCACGGGTTTGGCTAGTAGGGCCGCTTAGACAAGGGAAAGAGGTAATGGGCTCTTGTTGGAGCCTCGTAATTAAATGGGTGTGCAGGTCAGCGAGGTTAAAACTGAATATTAACTGCATTTTTTCATATTATCTTCCCTACTTGTCCAAAATTTTTTCCTTCTCTAGCCAAAACCGTGGAAATGGCTGTAAAACAAGTATGTACCAATTCTCACTTGAAAAGAATGGTTATGAATGTGACAGTGGAAAATCGTGTGCTGACAGTGAACTATGTTCAGTGTAGTGTAGTAAATTTGCTGTGTCACACTTTAAAGTACCAAACTAGTTAAAATATGGTCTTACAACCAAATTTAAAATGTTTCTGGGGCTAACCTATGTTAGAATAGATGCTTAAGTATTTTTGGCAACATACTGGTAAACGATAGTCATTTGGGTGTGAGGACTTGCACCTCTTTTTTGAGGTTGCGGGACCTCTGAAGTTTCTGGTACAGAGTTTGTGGAAGAAATTGTCAGGTGAATTGGTGCCTTTTGCTTTTAGATGGTTTTCTTTTTGGTGGACCTGAGAAGGGGTGTATTTTCAGTATCCCTTAGCAACAGAGGTACTTCTTTGCAGATACAGCTATTTGAATAAAGGATGTGTTGGTATGACAGATTTGAAAGCAGATAGTCGTCAAAACTGTTTCTCTATTTAAAGAAATGTCAATATGCTGNCACATAAAAGGACCAGCGGGCATTTTCCTTAGGAAAAAAAAAAAATAAATCCACCCCTTGACTTGACACGTTTTGGTGGAAGTTCCATTCGCAGTGTGTTAAGGAAACCCCACACTGGCCTCAGCACCTCGCCTGGCAGTACCCAGGAGTTCCGTGCTCAGCCCGACCTCAGCTCAAGGGTTTTACCTGCGTTTTCTCTGCAGGTAAAACCCTTAAGCTCTCGGGGCCTCCGCAGCGCCTGGAATTTAGAGGCGGCGCAGTTTAGCCCGAAGCCGAACAATGCCGCGATGCACCCACATCTCTCTGCCGCCTTTACCCGGGAATCCGCCTCCAGCCCGTTCTGAAGCGCGGGACTGTCCTGCCTCCCCCGGGGCCCCCAGCCCACCCTCGCAGCGCGGGAGCCCGGCTCGGGCCCCTCCCGGGAAGCCGCGCCCCTCCGCGGGAGGCGGAGCGGGGCCGGGCCCGCGCCGGGCGGACCGCGGGAAGCAGAATCAGCCGTGACGGCGGTGCTGACCCCGGCGGCCCGGCGGGCGCCGATTCTGCGCGGTGGGAATCCCCGCCCTCCCCGGGCCGAGGGGGCGGTGCCGGGCGGCGGAACGGCCGCGGATCCGGGGACTGCGCCCGCGTCCCGCTGGTGCTCGGAGGGAGGATGAGCCAGCGCCTCCCCGGGGATCAGCGGGCGGCACCGCCCGCGCAGGNTTCCCTACTTGTCCAAAATTTTTTCCTTCTCTAGCCAAAACCGTGGAAATGGCTGTAAAACAAGTATGTACCAATTCTCACTTGAAAAGAATGGTTATGAATGTGACAGTGGAAAATCGTGTGCTGACAGTGAACTATGTTCAGTGTAGTGTAGTAAATTTGCTGTGTCACACTTTAAAGTACCAAACTAGTTAAAATATGGTCTTACAACCAAATTTAAAATGTTTCTGGGGCTAACCTATGTTAGAATAGATGCTTAAGTATTTTTGGCAACATACTGGTAAACGATAGTCATTTGGGTGTGAGGACTTGCACCTCTTTTTTGAGGTTGCGGGACCTCTGAAGTTTCTGGTACAGAGTTTGTGGAAGAAATTGTCAGGTGAATTGGTGCCTTTTGCTTTTAGATGGTTTTCTTTTTGGTGGACCTGAGAAGGGGTGTATTTTCAGTATCCCTTAGCAACAGAGGTACTTCTTTGCAGATACAGCTATTTGAATAAAGGATGTGTTGGTATGACAGATTTGAAAGCAGATAGTCGTCAAAACTGTTTCTCTATTTAAAGAAATGTCAATATGCTGTAATGTAAAATTAAAAAAAAAAAAATTGTGCATTATAGGAAACATACCTTTGTGAAGCATAATAAAAGAGAACTCACCAGCTGTCACTATCAGTTTTGCGAAGATAAGTTTTTCACTGAGTAATGTCAAATACTGTAAATTTGGTGTCTTATCTCTTTTGCTGGCAAGCAGATGTAAAGTTGCTGCAAAGTTGTCAGAGTGAGAAAGAGTTCTGCTCTGGGAAAACTACAGGTAGCTTGAAACTCACAGCTTGAAACACAATGACTCTGCAACATCTCTCTGCAACACACGTGAAGACAGAATTTACATGGTGTTCAGAAAAATGGAGCTTGTTTCTTGTTTGCTTCTGTTTAGTATTGGCATGTGGTATGTCAGTCCTAAAAATTCTTTGCCTGATAATGGTAGATGTCATACACAATGTGTATTGTAATGTTTCTAGAAACACATTTTACTGGTTGTATTCCAAGGTTTTCTTTGCCCAAATTTTTACAGTACCCTCTTTAAATGGTTTACCATTCCACTATTCTCTCTGTGGTGCATACTTGCAAGTTAAAGTAATGCTGGGTAAAATTCCCACCCTTTCTCTCTTCTTCTTCCCTTGTAATAAGAACAAGCCTATCCAAACTCTTGATCAGGAAAGACACTTGAAGCTGTTGGCCTTTGCTCTTTGTGACTGCATTGCTCTGAACCACTTTATTTTATGAATTTGCCAGCATTTTTCTCATGACCATGTTTATACTTCCTCTTGTACTCTCTTGCACACCAAACGTTTGTAGCAAATTGATGTTTGAGTAACCTGCAAGTGAAAACGTGCTGTGCTAGTTACTCTACGGGCAGGTGGGTCTGGCTGTGTAATATATGTTCTCCTGTTCACTGAATATACAATTTGGCTTTTTTTCCCCACACACACACTTTGCTTTGGGGTCTGTGTGTGTGTGTCTTGCCTTGGACAGCAGAGTTGCATTCCTTAAGTGTAAACACTAGAGCCAGGACAGCTGTTCCAAGTTTACAACCATTGCCAAAAGGCATTCTAGGAACATTGCGATAGCTTTTTCCTGCTCATATTTAGCTGATTTCATATGCATGTGAATAGGTGTAACTGTGCAGATCAAGTTTTCAGGGTAAAGTCTTATAATAATTTGGCACTAGGGATATTTTTAACTTGGTTATAAATTAAAAAAAGTAGAATAGAAGCTCTGCTGCTGAAGAGATTTGTGCCAGAAATGACAGTGCCAGTTTGATTTAATTTCCTAATTCAGACTATTTTGCATGTTCCTAAATTTCTTGCTTTGGCACCTTGACAGGAGCAGTAACCCAGTAAACAGCAAAGGTTGTCAGCAGTGGCAGTGATCATGTACATGGAACGGCTTTTGTACTCTCCCTGCTTATTTTCCCAAAACTAAGATTTCAGCTTAATGCCTGTGAGCAAGTTCCCAATTCTGTCTTCCTTGTTTCCGTTGTTCTCTTATGTCGTAACCTTAAAGTGCAGGTTCTGTGTTGTCTGACTTGCTAAAGCTGTTCAGGTGTCAGGTCAGCTTTTTACCTGTACTTGTGAATGAGGAGGCTCTGCAATACAGGACTTCATGCTTGATTATATGCCATACTTTGGTAACTGAAGATGTTCAGAATAGTCGAAAGTTGACAATTACAAATTTTTAGAGTCGTTTAACTTGAAATTTGTTTTTTAATTTTGGAAGCCTTCATAAAATAATCTGAGAGAATAAAGTCTAGACAAAACAATGCTTATTTCAATTGATTAGGTTAGGAGGGTTGTAAAACAGATAAAATTTTTTTTCTGCTGGGAAATGTGCTCTGCTTTAAAAACAGAAACTGAAAAATGTGAATTGTTCAGACAGTAATTATACTTAATGAACTGATATTTTTTATTACTGGAGAAGGGAGTTGAAGTAATTCATAGGCTTCATGTGTAATAGAAAGTATTCTAGACAAAGCTGTTAAAATGGTTACAAATCTGTTTACATCTGGAGTACCCTTATTAGTTTGTATTATGTAGTAAGTAGTCTTGAGTGTATATTCCTGGAAATGAATGTAAAGAACAGAATTTATAACTTCATAGTGGCTCCCAGCAGTTATTTTTAATAACTTGCAGAGAGTCTTGTCAGGTATTTTCTCCTTGAACTTTCTAGGCATTCAACTGTTTTGCTTGTTAAGCATCTTCCTTAGGCTTTCTAGTTACAGGAGCAGAGTCTGCTTACTTTGTGAGGCTAAGCAGGAGTAGTAAATAAAAAAGTGAATTAAGCTCAGTCCTGAAGCACAGACCCTTTGCTGTTACTTTTTCTCTTTATTTTTGATATATTTTGATAATTTTTTCTAAAAAGTTCAGAGGAGATGAAGTACTCAAATATGTATTTTGCATGTTCGTACTGCACTAAGAAATGTTTCCTAATTGAAATAGTAAAAATGGCATTTTGCTTCAGTACTTTGTTTAAATTCCAGATAGAGCTACTGGGGTGATTTAATAATTTGACATCCTGCCAGTGTAAATTCAAGTACTTGTTTTCCTGAAAGATAAGTTTGTATTTGAGTTCCTTCCACTTTTATCTTCAAATTAGTGTTCTCTGCCAGATTTCTTGGATTTTGATGTGTTATCTACAGTTTTTGATCTACTGCAGCTTTTTCCCCTGAGTTTTCCGCTTTTAATTTGTCTCATGTATATGTTGGGAAAAAATTCAGTTCTCCATATGCTTCCAAACACATTCGTTTTCTGATTTTGAAAAGTGAATCTACAAATTACCAGAGTATATCTAGGAACGAAAACTGAAGATTCCTTTAACTGTTGTTTGATTTTTTGCTTCTTGTCTTGCTGACAACTTTAAATTATTTTCAGTCTTATGGACTTAGTTAGCAGTTTTCTCCTGTTTTGTGCTGAGATGTGAATATGCTTTTAACTTAGGCAGTAAAGCTTCTAAGACACCTGAGGAGACCTAACAATCTGTGCACTTAGTATTTATGTCATTACCACAGTTAGAAAAATCTCAGTGTTTATTCCTAACAAATTTAATTTTTTTTTTTTTTTCCTATGGATAGGTAGAGGATGGATTATTTTTAACAAATTTGATCTATCAACTCAGTGAACTGACTCTCATCTCTGTGGTTATATAACATATTTAAGAGAACTTACCTTNTTTAGAAAAAATGAGGTGGCTTCTGTGTAGTCCAGCAAAGGATGTCAGCCATGAGCCAGATCCAGGTGTTGATCAGAGATCAGTCCTTCCTCTCCACGCTGCCTTAACACTGTTGCTTGAGAGGATCCAGAGCAAGAAACTGAGCAACCTGTTGTCAGGGCTCCTGGCCTTGAAGTTTAAATAGCTGTACATACTGCATCTGTCAGTTTATCACTCTGCTACTGTGATGTACCTCCCTTAAGGGTAAGGAAGCACTCAAGATTCATAAATGCTTGTAGTCGAAAGGAACAACAAAAATCAGAGGGTCTGCAAAAATCAGGAAGTTTTGTTAGTGCATTACACACTTGGCATGAAGGTTGCTATGTTAGTCTGTAGTAAGTGCATGGCAGTGGGGTTTGGATAAAGGGATAGGGTGAGAGGGAAGAGAGAAAAAGAGATCATTAGTCTTGGTTCCAGCATCATTCCAGCTGATCTCATCAGCTGTTCCAGGGTCCTGGGGGCGCTCCTGGCCTTCCTGGGGGTACTTTTTACTATATAGGTTTCCTCACCATGAAGGTAGGTTTCTTGTTTTCTGTGCAAATAACCCATTGTGCACAGTCCATTCTTTCAGACCTTTCTGGAAATGTGCTGGAGAGCTTCAGGGGTCTGTGATAGTCTTGGTCCCTCTCTACAGTCTGTGCCCACACCTTGGCCTCATTCCTGTGCTTGTGCTGTACAGTGTTGTGCTTGTCTCTGGGACGTAGACCAAGGATGTTTGTCCTGGAGTGCTGCCCTACCTCTCCAGCCACATCTTGTTCTTTCTCATGTTAGTACCAACAATCCTTGGTTGGCTCCACAGCCGTCCAGCCAGCCCTGTTTGAGACATACACATTAGCCCCTTGTCTTCTGGGATTCTACAGTTACGCATACCAAGAGGGGTGCCCAGCCTTTTTTTGTTTCTGGTGATGACCAAAGGCTTGTCACTTCTGACAGGGTACGCTGAATATGTTCCTCTTTGGCTGGTGTTTTCTTCACTTCTTTGAAGCTGGAAAATGGTTAGTAGGGAGCGTAAGGACCAGGAACCACCAGGGGTCCCCACAAGATTTCACAAGCAGTGGTCCTGTGCCTGTGCTGTGTTTTGGAGAGCTCCATAGGATTTTTCCCTTGATCTCAGGGGCTTTAGTATGTTTCTAAAAAAAATTTTATTCAGACCTTAAAAATCTTGA
>VYZR01053011.1:0-13697 GCA_013400675.1 Oxylabes madagascariensis | reverse complement strand
AGCCCATCCTGCAGCCCAGCCCACCCAAGGGATCCCCTTAAAGCTTGGCTTCTTGCAGTGTCAACACCAAAAGGATAATAAAAATTAGCAAGAAAAATAATTACCTGGAAAGCAGGTGGTAACTGAGCCTAAATGCAGGGAGTGAGGAAAGGAGGGACTCCAGGAATGAATTCTTGGGAAGAATTTTTCCATTGACTTTCATGACTGGTCATAAGGCTACAAAGGATTTCATTATAGGGCTGGGATTTATAGAGATTGGGCACAGGGAGAGGAGAATATCACCCAGATTATTAATCCAAACAATCTGAAGGAGCAACCTGGCCAAACAAAGGCAATGTGGCAGCTTTGGATGGTGCCTGCAGCTTTTCTGAGGGATCAAATAAATAAAAAGCAGCATTGGGTGGTTTTTCTGCAGGCACAGCTCTGCAGAGTGAGAATCACCTGCTCCCTCAGTCTCCAAAACCCCGTCAGAAACACAGACTCCGTGCCAGTAATTCAGGTTTTCAAGATTAATTTGGTTTTATTTGCTTCATTTCCAGCAGAATGAAACACAGGATTCTCCTGGCAGGCCCCGAGGGGGCCGATTTATTTTTCATTAGCTCCAAATTAGCCCAACGATGAGACAGCTTTTCAAAAGGAGAAGTTTGAAAGTGGCTCCTTTCAGAAGAAAGTCAGAACGAGGCACTTTGTGGTTTGTTTGGTTTCTTAATGGTTTCTGTCCCCTCTCTGAAATCCTCCTGGCTGCCCAACTCAAACTCAGGATTGATTTTAGCCCAGCCAAAGGTGCAGCTGAACTATTAAACTACGTAAAACAGGAGGCCACAGAGGTCTCCTTGACGCTGGCACCGGCTGTGGTGATGATAAAGTGGTGTTTTCATATGCCTGGGGTCGAATTCAATTTGTAGCGAGGATGGATAACGCGAGGATGTGGCTGTTTTCTGTTTTCCCTTGAGCCCTGCCCCAGCCCTGGAGTAATGGACCCCCCCAAAAAAAAACCTGTTGGATATTTCCTCTTCCAGCAGTCCCAAACGGCACTGGAGCAGCTTTGGGCTGTCACATCCTCACTTGAGCACCTCTGAGCTGTCACAAGCCGCCTGGCACCGTCCCCACTCCGACCAGCAAGGGGTTAACAGCACCCCCCGACCCAAGCTGGCAGGAAAGGCTTGGTCAGGAGCAGATCCGTGGCAAATCTGAGTCACCGGCGCTCCGAGGTCGCTCTGCCGCCGTGGCTTGGCCAGCATCCAGCCAAAGGAAAAGCACCTGGGGCTGCAACACCCACACGAGCTGCCACCAACACCCCACCATGGGGAGGTGACCTCAGAGAGGTCCCCTAACCACATGTTTTCTTTGGAGCCCCAAAACGGGTCTTTTTTGGGGTGTTTTTCCCGCTCCTCCTCCCGTTTTCCACCGGGGAGATCTCTGCTCGTTGTGCACACATGGAAAGAAGGGGCGAGAGGATGTTTCCCCAGTGACATCACCAGCCCTGAGTAAATTCTCTGACCAAAAGCGAGGGCCAAGGGAACAATTTGTGCTGCATCCTTTAAATGCCAGATCTCCATTTGCGAGCAGCGTTACAGGAACAATCAGGGCACTTAATAGCCAGCTGCGAAGTCATCAGGTATAAATATTTACAGAGGTCTCTTGCAACATGGACATTCCTCCAGATGCAAGAGGATCCCAGGCGTTTCATGGCATTTTCACCTTCTGCAGAAAGAATCCTCTCTTAGGCACGCTCAGCCATAAAACGACAGAAATAGCATTTTATGGAAAACCCACGCTGCACCCACTCTTTAGGAGTTGTTCCCTCTCTTCTCCTCTTTTGGAATGGTCAAGTGTCTCTGTTTTTTGACTCAAATAAGATGTTACAAAGCAAAGGTCGCTCAAGGCGTGGAGAAGCAGCGTCCTGTGGAGGAGCAGCGATTGCTGAGGCATGAAATGAAGAGGGATGGGGTGGAATTGAGCAAAAGAAAATCCCTCTTTAATGGCAAAGCATATCTAGCCCCTCAAAAGAAGAGTTTGAAACCTTCTTACTGAAGAGATCCAACACTCTAAAAATCACAGCATTGGCAGAAGGGGCAGAGGACCTGATGAATAATTTTTGTGGTTTGGGATAGATCCGGGGACACTCAGTCCAAACACAATGGAGAGTTTCAGTAAGTGAAAGACAGACCTCCAGCCCGTCTTGTGCATCCCCTGCCTTTCCACACTGCCATTTTTAAAACCATCTCTCGGTTTCTGTGCTCCTTCATCACCTTTTTTCCTTATTCTAAATGCAAATTCTCATTCAATACCAGATTGTGGCTCAGAGCCTGGGAATTACTACGGAAGAGTTCAGGTCTTTCCTCTTTATGTATGAAATTTAACCAAGGAAAAAGTAACTTCAAGGAGGAGTTATTTCTTAATAGGGAAACATGGTTTTAGGAGACCAGAATTATGGGATCATGGTGTCCAGCCATCAACCTGATGAGATTGACCATGGCCAGGCTCTGCAGCATTCCCAGCAGTGTTAGTTTTCACCCCAGACACCAATTTTCACCTGATTTGTAGGACTTTGTCATGATAAAGCGGTCTTGTGTTTATCAGCCTTGGCCAGAATGTGCTGCTGGGTTCAGAAGCTAAAGTTGTCCACCCCATTTCCCTGGAAGTCAGAAGATGTGGCAACCCCAGAGGGGGTGAGGCAGCACCTCCCACACGGTCAGCAGAATTCCTAGGACCTGACACAGATTAAATCCCAATTAAAACCATGCAGTTTTGTCATTTTTTAGGGTCACCATGCTCTCCTTCTCCACACACAACAGCATTCCTCCAGCATCAGCTGTGGATGCTCCAGCTGGGATTGCCAAACCCAACTGGCCATTCCTCCTTTTAAACCTCCAGAAACGCCTCCAGGACTTTGGTGAGAAATGATTGCAATGCAACCCAGGCTGGAGCCAAGATCCGGGAATAATGGCAAGTTTTTAATGCAAATACTGTTGGTGGGTTTTTTAAAAAATCCTAAAAGGTGCCGATTTTGTGCTGGAAAGGGAACAGAAGCCAGCTTGCAATATTCCTGCCTGCCTCTTTTTACTGATTCCAGACGCCAGGCCAGGCAGGATCTGGCTATTTTCACTATCATGTTATCACTCCACAATATGTCAGCAAATTCTTGTCCAAACATGATTTTTTTTTCCAAGCCACGTTTTATCACTTCTTTTCCATAATCATGACTGATAGTGAATCTAATCTGAATTGGGTTTGGAGGAGGCACGAGAACAATGAAGTGCCGTCAGCACAGGGAAGAACATCCCCTTGTTTTATTCCTAAAGCCAGGCCTCGCTTCAGAGCAGATCCCCTCAGTGCTGAAACAAGGTTGGAGAGCAAGACATGCATCTCTTTAGGCACCTGAAATGGGAAATAAATCAGGGAATGTCAAAATACAGGAATATCAACAGACTCTGTTCTAATTGAGCAGGAGATCAGCAGCTCTTTGGAGCTGCTGGGCTGGCTCAGCTGACAGCTCCAAGCCCAGGCTCCTGCTGCAGGCACATCCTTCTGTCCCAGAGATCACGGAATCATGGCGTGGTTTGGCTTGGAAGGGATCTTAAAGCTCATCTTATTCCACACCTCTCCAACCTGGCCTTGGACACTTCCAGGGATGAGGCAACCACGGCTTCTCCGGGCAACCTCTGCCAGAGCCTCAGCACCCTCACAGGGAGGAATGTCCACCTAATATCTAATCCTACCCTCTAAAGTGAAAATTTTACCACTCCCATCCCCTTCATTAAGTATTTCTTTCTCTTTTTTCTTTCCTTTTTTTTTTTTTTTAATTTCCTTAATTCACGTGTTACTTTCCTGCTTTATTAAAACCCAGTATTTTCGCTCTGAGGCAATTGCTCCCATTTCGTCTTAATTTTTGTATTGTTTTGCTTTCTTAGCTCAAATAGGTTGTAAATCAAGCAAACAGCACGTTTGCTTGAATTCAGAGGGACCTGGAAAAAGGCAAACCTTTACAGGTTCACATCTTGCCTCAAAAACTAAAATTAAAGAAAATCAAAGCTTATCCAAGACGTGTTCATCAAACACTATATCCCTGCTCTGTTGAATCCAGGGCAGGCTGATCATTCCAACAGATTTAACCTGGAATTTTAGGACTGTTTCCCATATTCAATCACAAATTCAACTCCTATTTTTGAGCCCAGCTCTTGACAGCCCAGAACCACTCCCTAAAACACCTCTACCTGTAATGACAGCTCCCTTAATTAAGAGAGGTGACACCTTCCCAGGCCTGAAAGCCAGGCAAGCCCTTGGAAATCTGCTTTTTTGCTGCATCTAAAGTGTTGACACGGATGTGGATAAACCCCATGGAAGCAACCAGTGATCACTGAGGGCAGTTTCTTTCTCCAGGCAGGAGAATTTTCGGACAATGTTACAGGGTAAATAGGAGGAAAAACAGTGGTTTAGCAAACACAAATCTCTCCAAGCTGCCAAGCAAAATTAACCCCTCTCTTAATTTTTTTCAGTTTTTTTTCCAGGCTGAACAAGGCTCTTGGGAAGGGGAATGGGCTTTGTGCTGTCACACTCAAGAGGTAACTGAGCCTTTCAAGTGCTGATCTGACTTAATCTTTCAAAAATGTGTCCAAATTGCCTGAGCAAGGAAAAGCCCATCCATCCCTGCCCTCTCTCCAAATGGAGAGATCCCTCAGAGCAACGCCTGCATTCCAGAGGTAATAACCTCCAGTACCTTTAAGTCAAAAAGCCAAGCCAAGCTCCCCAGATAATGCATTTGGGATTAAGGTTAAATAGGCTCCCGTCACTAATAATGCATCTGCTCCCCACGGGGAGATTTGGTGGGACTTGAGGGATGGAGCTCCTGCAGGGCTCCCCAAACAAACCCAGGGGTGCTCCAGCAGCACCCCAGTGCCCCCTCCTTGACTCCCACCCTGGCTTTGCAGGAGGGCACGAAGGGGGGGAAAAAAAGGGGGGGAAAAAAGCTGGATTCAATCCATTTCGAGCTGGCTGGATGTGTCTGGGATGGAGACAGATGCTGTTTAGACAGGCTGGGTCGGTGGGTGGCCAGGCAAGGAGACCATGGCTGTACAGTTTATAGAAGGCTCCCAGCATAAATGAACTGTTGAAGACCATTGGAAGCCTCAGTGAAATCACAACACGCAGGAACACGGGGGAGGGAGGGCAAAAAAAAAGGGCCCTTTTTGAAAAAGCACGGAGAGAAAGGGATGTTTGGAGGGGCTCGGGGAAAATCACAATGAGGGGGGTTCTGAAGCCGCCATTCATGAGCCCCAAAGAAAGTAAACACGCCCAGGAGGGGCTGAAGAAAAATAATAATTAAAAAAAAAGCAGATCTAAATAGTTTTTCCTGCATCAGGGCGAAGGAACAGACGTGCCTTTGCCCGGCTCCTGTCTAGTCTTGCTAGGTGGAAAGCTAATATTTGAGGTCATGCTCCAGTGCGGAATATTTAGATATTAAAAAAAGCTGTCCAGGCTGCTTTGCCCATTGCCAGCCTGCACGGGATTGGGGGAAAAAAAAAAAAAAAAAGAAAAGGAAAAAAAAAAAGGAGCTGATTTGGAGTTTCCTGGGTTTATTTAGAGATAAGCCTGAGGTGACCTTTCACTCCCACACACACATTCGCCCAGAAATGGAACTGTCTGATCCTTGAGGTCTGTGTTCAGGAAAATCCAGAGTTTAATATGGCAAATTGTGCCAGAGTCCTGAAGCCTGGAGATTGACAGGCTCTGGGAATGCAAGGAGATTTGCTGGGACTGAATTCCAGCCCGTGTTCCCCACTTAGGCAACAACAATCTGCATAAGCTGCTTGCCAAGATCACAAATCCAGTTTGTTCCTACATTTCCCTTTTCTATTTCAAGGTAAGAGCCGAAGACTGGAAAAGTGTCCAGGATATCCCAGCTCCTCTCTCCTTTCACTCCCCTACTCTCAAAGAAAAGGGACATCCCAAAACCGCAAAATTCAGGAAAGATCAGGTAATTTTACATGGATGCAAAGCATCTTTGTGAGTATTTTTTTCCCCGCCTCATCCCAGGCTGGAGCTGGACATTAAACTGCTCAAAATCCCATGGGAAAGGTTCCGTGGTGGCCTTGGAACTCCTGGGTTAAGGGTTGGACTCAGTAATGTTAGAGGGATTTTCCAGCCTCAACAATTCCATGATTGTATGATTCCATGAAAGAGGGAAGGATAAAGGGAAGAGAGCAGGGGACTTCTGGAGCTTGATGCCACTGGTGGGATCAAAACCCCGAATATCAATAAGTTTTATGTACAATATGTAAAACATAAGATGAAAAAAAATCACCAATTTTGGGGCATTTCTCTGGCTTTAGGACTTTTCCCTCAGCGTGATAAGCAGACTGTTCAGAGATGGACACTCCCAGCATGGAGAGGATAATTTGGAGGAGGCACAAAGAGCTCTAAATCCTGAAAAAGGATTTTTGCCAGAAACCCAGATCTCATCTCACCAAAATGGATTTAAATGGTGAAGGTTGGGAAAGAGCAACGAGCCCTAAGGAACACCAGGGCTGTGGGAATTCCAGCGTTGCATGGATTCATGTGTGAAGTTGGATGACCCCGGGCAGTTCTTGGGGATGGCTCCTAGACAAAAAAACAGCAAAAAGAGAAAAAATCAATCAAAAAACCTCTTTTTGATGAGAACCTGCAGCTAAACCATTTCCCTCCTGGAAATAAAACATTTCCAGGCCAGAAAAGAGGAATTAAAATGGATCTAAAAATAATTTACTGTTCTGAACCAAGCCATGACAAATTTATCTGTGGAGTTTGGAGGATTTCTCTGCGTTTATTGGCATTGCAAGTGTTACGATGAAAAATAGAGGCATCAAAAATAAACTCTGCTACTTCATGTTTAAACTCCTGTGACTCCCTGTACTCTGGATATTCTGGACCTCCAAGAGAATTCATTCACTGGAAAAATAAAACTGTCCAGCTATTAAAAAATGTGCAGCCTCATCCTAATTAGTGGCTGATAAAGCGATGGAAACCATATTTCTTCCAGTTCTGACCAAACAAAACCAAGATTAGAATATCTAACAATATAAATTCCTTTTAATAGTTTGGGGGAAAAAAAGAGAGATCAGAGAGTATTTCACCTAGCAAAGGTCAGTTTATTTAATTACAAATGCCACGGAGTATCAGAAACTAAAATATTAAATTATATCAATGCTGAAGAGGGGTCTTCATGCCCATACATTACGCACAGAAGCAGGAGTTCAAAGACCATCTGAGTTAATTATTTGAAATATCTCCAGCTCCCACCTTTCCCCCTCCCCAAAAAACAAAAAACCAACCCAGGTTCACCATCCTGGGACCAGCCCCACTCCCGCTCCTCCGCGGGATAAAACGCCGATTTCCACCGCCTCCTTTAAATTGCTTCCATGGCAAAACCCGAGCCCTATCAGCAGCGATTTTTCTCCTGTCTCGCCCCTGCTGCTGGTTTGATAAGGGGAGCGCTCCCCTCGCTGCGACTCCACGCTTAATTAGCTCCAGATGCAGCCTAATTAGTCAGTCTGCAGGGCGAGCATTGTTCTGTTGTCACTCGAGCCCGAGTGGAAGAGCTGAGATTGAACATGAGAACCAGATGCCGGCAGCGCGCCGCGCTCCGGGCTGCCCATCCCGGGATGATCCGGGGCCCAGGGATAATAAATGTTGTGTTTAAAAGCCACGGGCACGGCCAGAGCCTCCCGTGGTTCAAGGGAGGCAGTAGCATGTGCCGAGAGAAGGGGTCACAGCTTAAAACAGCCCATTCCCGTGAATTCTCCATTGGGCATCCTCATGTTTTGGGGACAGATGGCTTTGACATCCAGCACAGTTTTGCTCAGCAGGGTTTTGGTGTCTCCCTTTCCTCACCGGATTTAGCCTTTAATTCCTCTGTCATCCCACGGAGAAACCTCTAATTTCAGTGCAGAGGTTTTCCGTGATTTTTCGCCGATTTCAAAGGTTGGCTTGGTGGAGAGGAGTTCCACGCCTGGAATTAGGGAAATCAGCAGGAAAATCAGATGGGCAAAGGACTGATAGACTCCAGGACCGCAAGGAAATTTGCTGGGACTGAATTCCAGCCCGTGTTCCCCACTTAGGCAACAACAATCTGCATAAGCTGCTTGCCAAGATCACAAATCCAGTTTGTTCCTACATTTCCCTTCTCTGATTCAAGATAAGACCCAAAGACTGGAAAAGTGTCCCAGCTCCTCTCCCCTTTCACTCCCATGCTCTTGAAGAAAAGGAACATCCCAAAACCTAATTTCAAAGGTTGGCTTGCTGGAGAGGCAACATTTCATGTCTGGAATTAGAGAAATCAGCAGAAAAATCAGAAGGGCAAAGGGCCTTACCCTGACGACATCTGACACGCTCATAAACCTGACGTGATTTGTACAAATCAAAACTCAGCCAGCAGCCTCGGGAGTGCTCTTGGAGCAAAAGGATGGAGGAGGAAGGGAATTTATGTTGTAAAATTTGTTGTGGTTCTGAAATTTGGGTTGTCTTAGAGAGGTGGCTGAGCAAAGCTGGGAACGGTTCTCCAAATGCTTTCCAGGTCACCTTGCTGTTTGATTTTATCAGATTAAATTAAGTCAAAACCAATTTGGTTCAGTGGGACCTTCTGCCATCTTAACATTGCTAAAATTTGCCACATGAAGGAGTTATTTGCCCATATTCCAGGGACATCCATGCTATATAATCCCTGGAAAAATGACAGCTCTGACCCGTGGTGACTTTGTTCTGTTTCATTTGGAGAATGAACTGGAATATTATGTAGGAGATCCAGGCAAGGAGACTGATCCCAAAGCAGGAGCAGTCTGTGGATGAGTTCTTGGAGACAAGTGCCTGAACAAAGACTCCTTGAGCTCAGAACAGCTCTGTGGAATGTGTCCTTCACCCAAAATTATGATTTTGGATGAGGAACCAGCCTGACTCTCAGCAAATGGCATGAAACCCCAAATTGCTTCCCCAGAAACCTCATGCAAACACCACGATCGCATTATCAGCCCAGCTGGGGGAAAAGCTGTCTGTGTAAAAACAATGTTTAGTTTAATTGGGAGCTAAAACGACTCCATGGGCAAGTCCTGTAGCTCGGAGGGGGCGCAGAGCAGGGTCCTTTCATTTCTCAGCTGGTTTGAAGGAAAGACAATAGAACAAATGGGAAATGTTCCAGCTCCTCTTGTTCCTCTCCACCCTCTCCCACACCCAACATCATTGCTGAGCTGTCCCTGTGACCTGAGCCCCACCACTCCCATCCCCGTGCCAGCACCATCCCCATGGACACAGAATGGATGTCAGGGAATCCTCCACCACCACTGATGCCTCAAGTTTTAGCTTTCACGTTTTTTCAGATTTTGTGCTGCCTAGGGATGTAGTTCTGAGCCGGCCATCCGTTTTTGTGACCATTTTGTGTCCATTTTTGTGACCATTTTGTGCCCATTTTGTGTCCATTTTTGTGACTATTTTGTGCCCATTTTGTGACCATTTTGTGTCCATTTTTGTGTCCATTTTGTGCCCATTTTGTGTCCATTTTGTGTCCATTTTGTGACCATTTTGTGTCCATTTTGTGTCCATTTTGTGTCCATTTTGTGCCAATTTTGTGTCCATTTTGTGTCCATTTTGTGTCCATTTTTGTGTCCATTTTTGTGACCATTTTGTGCCCATTTTGTGCCCATTTTGTGGCCATTTTTGTGTCCATTTTTGTGACCATTTTGTGCCCACTTTGTGACCATTTTGGGTCCACCTTGGGTGTAGCCCTGGCCAGGCTCTTGTCCTGCCCAAGGTGTACCCTAAAGGCCTTTGAATAAATCCCTACTTTATTCTCTGGCTCTGTCCAGTCTCTGTTACAGATCAGCCCTCCCAAGGCATCAGTCTCTTGTTCCCATCCTTCTTGTTCCTCCCTTCAGCCCACCCTTGTTTGTGCTTTTGGGCCTCAAAGTTTTCCTTGGTCTCCAGCAGGAGAAGGATTTGTTTTGTCCCTCTGCTCTGTGCAGAGCTGAGTGGCACTGAGTGTGAGCTCAGAGCTGCACCCCTGGGCAGCACAGAACCTGAAAAACATGAAAGTTGAAAATTAAGGCATCACCACAGCCCTGGGTGAGCCAGGAGAGATCCACGGATGTGGCTTTGTCACTCCCTGTGCCAGTCCATCCCTCCTGTCCTGCCAGCAGCAGCCTTGGTGCAGGAAACCCAATCCCAAGGTTTTAAGCGTGATTACGGTTTTTCCAGGCTTTCCCTGTGCCTAATTATGGTCGGCCTGTGAGGTAGCCAGGTATAGGTTTCAGGATTTGAATAGTTTAGTGTGGAACAGCGATCCCGTGCTCGTTTTCAGGGAGTTGAAGGGAAATTGGCAGCTGCATTTGAGCACCAGGGGACTAAAAACAAAGCACAGTGTGGTCTTTAGTCCAGCTTCATCTCAGCAAGTGCCTTGTGATTCAGCTGAACTCACCTAAAAGAAAAGTTAATCACAGAAAATGACAGAATTGCAATTTTTTCCTGTGTTTGGTTCCCAGTTTGCCAAACCAAACTATCACTGAAATCCATCCAAGAGTACCAGACACCAAATCCTCTCTGTGACTCTTGTCCTGGATGACTTTTCTGATGCAACCAGGTTGTTTAGGAGGTTCTTGATGTGAGGACTCTTATTTAGCATCTTTTGTACCCTTTTGAGCTGAAATCACTCAATAATTTACCATCTCCTTGAGTTCAGAGTGAGCGTCCCAGGCTCCAAGCCACCCACACACAGAACAAGAGCTGGAGAGAGAAAGGTTGGACCTGAATCCATAAAAAACCAGATATTTATTTTTTTATCCATTTCCAAATTTCTCCCCATCAGATCCTGCAGTAAATTCACCAGAGGGAACACGGAGAGAGAGCAAAATCACTTTCATAAAGTCTGGAAAAAATAATCCATCTATGGCACATCAGGTTAAGGAAGAGACATCTGGCTTTTATTACGTTTTATAAGGTTGATAGCAAATAAGGGTATTAGAGTTAATTTACTTATTTAGAGAGAAACGACTCAATCACAGAAGCCGTGATTGTGCCTGCATGTTTGGAGAGCTCCAAAAAATCCCCTCCAACCTCCTCTGGGAGTGAAACGGTGCCAATGGTAAAGGAGAGTTTCTTTTCCACAGAGATATTCCCAGAGGGATGCAAAGATTAGAGGAAAACCACCAGGAATAAGTCCTTCCCAGACATCCTGGCTGCGTAGGAAAACATGCCAGGGCGTTGTTTAGGGGTGGAGGTGTAGCTGGAGGAGGAGGAAAAGACTCAGTCGTGGAAGTGCTGGAATTTATGGAAATGGAGATCCAAGGAGGATGAGATGCCACAGGTGAGACAGAGGAAAAGGGGAAGAGAGAGGGTGGATTTGAAGGAATTCTAAGTGCAGAGATTTTTGCTTGGAAGGAATATCTGAGGGGGTGTAGATCAAAGCCAAAATGTCACCGTCAAGATGTCACATCCACGTGGCTTTCTGGACATCCCAGGGATCTGTCCCAGGGCTGCCTCATCCTCCTGGGGAGGAACTTCTGTTTCCAGATCCCATCCTGTGGCCACTGCCCTTTGGGAATTGGTGAATCCAAGCGGGGCCTTGCGTTTCTCCATGCCACAGTTATCCTAAAAACCCCAGGTCTCGCTCTTCGCACAGAATGGTTTGGACTGTCACAGGGAGGGAGGATGGGAGTTCCTGGGGAAATCTGCTTCCCTCGGGGGTCATTCCATCCCTGCCGGCACCTGATAGCTCCCAGGAAGCTTTCAAGGGCCCTTTCAGCACACCTCTGTCCCAGACACATCCATCCCACGGCTCTCTGTCATCAGCTCTCTCTGCTGTGCCTTTAAATACAGCAGGGATGGGATTTTTTTTTTCCCCATTTTAAGGAAGCAGTAAACATTTTTAATCTCATTTTCGGGCAGCACACCTGAGATTTCCACAAGGTTGCTTGCAGTTATCCTTTCTAGGGATTTGTTTTTTCTCTCTCTCCTATTAGTTTTCTAACTTTTGGTGGAAAAGAAATTGCTGCTGCCACCAGCTGGACTTTCTGGGAAATGGCCTGGAAACGTTTCCTTGCATCCCACGGACACGATTCCAGCTGCTTGGACTTCTATTTCTGCTCATTGCAGTTAACTGGAAACAAATTTGAGTCCAGCTTGCTTCTTGAAGGCGCAGAACAAAATTATGTGACAGCTGATGAATTTTTCTTGAGCTGGATCCTTCAGTGCCAGGAATTCAGACAGAAGTTAAATAAAATCCATTCTCAGCTGTAATTTCATCATTAAAACAGTCGTGAACAAGTGGAATTTTGGAGTCAAAAGTGGTCTGAGGAGTGTGGTTCTATCCACAATTTTTTTTAAATAAATAAACAAACCTGGAGAAATATTTGAAATGAAATTCAGGATTATCCCTTGGTAGGTGATGCTTCCTTTGAGGGTCATGGTTTATGAGTGGACTTGGCAGTGCTGGGATTTTGGGAACCCCAAAGGTCTTTGCCAGCCTAAATGAATCTATGGCTCTTTAGTTCTTCCTTCTCTCTCTTCCATGATTAATGCATTGATGGAAAGCGAAAAGCTGTGAATTTGGGAATGATCAGCAAAACACAGGGGATGGCAGAGGCTGAAATTGATTTTCATGAAGCTGAGCAAAACTTTTCAGTGTTTTTCAAGCCTGGCTTCCAGCTGCAGCCAGCAATAGCCATAAAAAAAACCCTTTACAAAAAAAAAAAAAAAAAAAAATCCACTTTCCCTTAATTCAATGTACCTCACTTGAATTTCCTACTCCAGATTTACACCACCAACAGCAAGAAGCAGTGCTGGAAGAGGCAAGACAGCCCTGAAAACCCATCCCCACCCCAGGCGAGGTGATTTATGCCCGGAGCTGAGCGCCCAGATGGATGCTCTGGGCTGCTTTGCCACTCACAGATAATTTTTGATTTAATCCATGCCGCACGGGGCGGTGGCTGTGCTGACCCTTGGCTTTTAACCCCGAGACCTTGGCTGTTCTGGCTGAAGGAACTACTGTCTGTCCTCTGATAACCCTGCCAGAGCTCAGCTGGGGCTGATATCTCGCACGGGTGTTTATTGATAAAGATGTGGAATCAAGGGGAGCAGTCAGAAATGACCACCCGGGCAAGGTTTTGTATTTAAATTCCACCCAGGAAAGATTTTCTCTGCTTTTTAGGCCTAGGATGTATCCAGAATTTTGGGTTCCCCCACATTTCCCAGCCGTGCTCAACACTTCTAAAGGTTATCCCTGTTCCTATTCCATCATAGCAGAGTCCCTGAAAGAATTCCCATGCCACAAATCCCTTTCCCCAGCCACAAAATGCATATATACTATTTTTTTTTAATATTTTATATTTATATGCCAGTCCAGGCTGGAATTCACCATTGTAAGATTTAAAAAACAGCCTCGATTTTAAATATATTTCTCATTCTACCAGCCCAAACTGAATTTGGCTTTTCCAAGCCAAAGCCATCACTGTCTCCTGGTTGCCACTCCAGCTTCTCCCATTAGCCTAAGGATCTTGAATACTGCCTTTTTTATGTAATTAATTCCTTTCTTTAATAGCTCTGGGAGTGTGTATCGAAACCCCATGGAATATTTTCATGTGTCATCCATGTGAGATTCAGCTCCATCCCCTGTCCTGTTTGCCCAGCTTAACAGGAGATGGGAGAGAAGCACAATAGACATGAAACAAAAAGAGGGG
>VYZR01052990.1:1554-11845 GCA_013400675.1 Oxylabes madagascariensis | reverse complement strand
TCAGCTTAAAATAAGAACCTGCAACACTGAACACAAGTCCCATGGTACTGCAGCAGCCTTTAACAGCCCAGTTTTTCCTGGCTAGGAGAGAACTGATGAAAAGGCCAGGCATGGAATCAATTAAATTAGTGCCAAAGTGCTTTTAAAAAGAAAAGGTTAGATGCTCCAAAGACTTAGCAGTTAAGAGTTTAATGGGTCATTTTTTTCCCTGTGGTCGAAAGCAGAATTTACAATATGGCTGGAGTACCTTTAAGAAGATGTACTTTGAAGTGAAATTGAAATATTTTACACCTCAATACATGAAGAAGATACACCAGTATATTCTGCCCCTATACTCTACCTGCGTGAGGTAGGTGCAATGACCCCTCCTTCCCATATGGCAGAAATACCATCAAGTACTGAAATTCCCTAAATATTTAACACTTGAGGTCACTAAGAAAAGATGTGGTCTTGGATAGCACAGCAAGAAACACCCAACCAGCCCCACCCTGAAATACAGAGTGACACTGGCCGAGAGGCCTCAGCCCACACCAGGGGCACCTGAGCCCTTTGGGGACAGTGACCACCGTGACCCAGCAGGTTCCAGCCCAGGGCTGGGCACACACTGCTGCTCCACACCAGGGCTGCACAGAGAACAGCTCCCTGGGTTGGCTTCAGGNGCTAGTCCCTTCTGAAATCCTCTTCAGCAGTCTTAATGAACCTGAACAACTGCGATCTGACAGACAGGGTTACCACTTCATTATCCATTCCATCCTTCAGATTTTTAATATAGCTACTAAACCCAAACATTTGGTATTGATCCCTGCTGCACAAAGCACCATTAACCATTTACAGGGCCCAGAAGTGGCCATCCCTCTTTTTTCTCCTCCCTATACTAAACTGAGCTTGACAAGACTTTTCTTTTGGACTTTCACCAAGCATTTATAAAGCACTAGAGCGTGGAGTTCTTGTGCTCCCTGAGTGTCGCTATGACCCAGTTTTCTGAAAGATGAGAGCACATAAAAATAGTTGTCTCTTTGCCCTTTTATTCAGTATAGAGACACCTAAACTAGAATATCAAGGCTAGATTCCTGAGATGATCTCAGGAGCTGATGATGATCTCACCTTTAACTGAACTAAATCAAAAGACTAGCAAAAGGAGAATCAAGGCAATTTCTTTTAACAGATTTCACAAGTAACCATAGAACAGTGAGAAAAAAATCATGTATCAAAAAATGTTGAGATCAAAGCATAGGGGATATACAACCCCCAAATCTGAATTACTACATTTTATGCCATAGCAAGATAGTTATTTTCTAACACACATTAAAACAACAAAATAAGTAATTCCTTATATCTTGTCACCATGTTGGAATTCCTTACTCTTGGCCATAAGAAAAAAGGCCTTATAGTTACCATTATATTCTTTCAACAAGCAACCTCCACAGGCAGTACTTTAACTCACCCAGATCTTACTGGCCTGACGGCACCTCCTACTTAGGTAAAAAATGTCTCGGTCAGAACTAGAGATTGACAAGGCTCTCTGCTTCAAAAGCATTTCTGATTATCAGTAAACATGGCACTGCACATGGTGAAGGGGATGGTACATGCCCCTCTCTCACCTGGCCACCCACTTTGTGAGGCTGGAACTGCTGCACAGAACAGCCCTCAGAAACTAAGAAAAAGGGCATGCAAGTAATTCTGAATGCACTTTTTGAAACCCCTGCTGTTCATCCTATCAACTAGCTACAAGTTTTAAAGAGTTGATATAGAGGCTACCTAAAGAAAAACCTAGGCTATAAAGATTGAATTAGCAGCAGAAGAAGACAGGAGAGAAAAACAAGAAACAATATAAGAAAGAAAGAACACAGGAAAGGTTAAAAGGAAATGTAAGGAAAGAGCTGATTTTTGTTTGATTCTTAAAGCAAACAATGCAGCATCTGAGATGTTACTTCTGAAAGAAGACTTCTTAAAAGAATCTAAAAGCTTAGCAGGGCTAAATGGAAGCAGAAATAATAACCAAATGGTAGGAAATAAAATTAGTACCTCCAGCTGTAGGAAGACTGGGGAAAAAATAAGGATCTACAGAATTGCTGGAATAAGCAAATTGGGAATGGCTGCATGTATCAGTGAAGAAAGAAGTGAACAAAGAACAGTTGTTTTGTGACAGCTGATCTGCATGTGCTCTGCATCCACTTGGTGCTCGCCTTTGTTTTGTTTTCTGGGCTGACCTTCACCCCCTGTCACACAAAGGATTCAGTGACTCCACTCAAAGTCTCAATTAAAAGTCCAAAAAACAAGTGTATCTTGTGCTGCAGCCCCATGCCTGAGCCCAGGTACCAATGACTCAGCAAAGGTAGCATCCCCAGCAGAGTACCAGGCTCTGCCAAGGGTACCTGCATACTACTACATCGCCTTGGAAAGAGTCCTCCTCCCCTCCCAGTGTCTGGAACAGGCAGAATAGCTAAAAACAAACATTTAGCTTCATATCCAAAAGGCTGCTTCTAATCTTTTATGATGAAAGATCAAAGCTAGGGGAAAGGTGGGAGCTTACAGGACAGCAAAGAAAGTTGAGAGCAAATTAGTAGTGTGCATGCTAATAAGACACACATATAACATCACTATGGGAGCATGTCAATGGTTTGGGCAGTTTGAACAGAAACATGTGAAAGCAGTTAAGCATGTCATCACCAATACTGTCTTTAGAAGTGTTCTGCTGCTTTATGAGCAGCTCTTCAAAACATACATGCATGTGTAGTTTCATACAAAGATGGTGTAATCCATAAGAACTTGAAAATGTGAGGCTACCCAAAGGTGTCCTGCATGGACTGCAATGCCTGTGCAAAATGTGTGTGATGTGTTGCTTTAAACTGTGGTATTTCATTTCTGGTACTGCACTTAACTGAGTTATTCCAACATGGATTTGTTATGCAGTACCCAGTTTGAGACATGCTCGGAACATAATTTGGAGAAAATCTGTGTAACAGGGATAAGATAGAAACTGACCTCAAGGCTTTGGTCTAAAAGACTACTGTCAGAACTATATTGGTGTAACTATGCCTATGTAAACAGCCTGGAGTAAGAGTGTTCTGTTTAACCCGATTTAGCTTATACAACTTCCAGAAGTTTTGTCAATGGGGGTGGTAGTACATGCATGATCCTGCTAAATTCATCTGCATGACCTTTTGTATGATGCATAAAAAGGTGACAGTTAAAAATTGAATAATCAATAGTAAAAATAAAATACTAATTTTGTTACAGGCAAGCATATGTCTTCCTGTTGTTCAATCATAGGATCCCTAATGCATTCAAAAACTAAATGTTTAAACAAAGGAATTAACTTCCCACTAGTATTTTTTTTCTGGGTTCTAATAGCTTCAGTCTTCAAGAGTATATAACTATTGACATTTAGAGTTGCAAGTACTATTTCTGTAAAATCTTCCTGTTACGAAAAAAGGCAGAGATAGTATAGGAGCCAAATGTAGCTTCTATTGCCATATGTTGTTTCTAATATAATAGTCACAGCTTGAGTTTCAAAACTGATGCAGATTTTCATTTCTTTATCGCCATTGAGTGCTGCTGTACTATCAGTACTTCTTAAAATCAAGACTTACTAAGAAGCCTAATTCTAGGCACTCATTTCTGGAACATGGCACAAAAGCTCACACTCAAATGTAAAAAGAATCCAGGCATGTAAGATATCTGGAAATACCTGAAAGTCTCAGACACATGTCCTTCATACTTCAGTTTACAAACAAGAGCCTAAAAGTCTATTTTAAGGCACAGAGGTTTGACTATGATTTACATGTCTTTTGCGCCTTGCTCCTGACAAACATCTTTTTGATGGAAGTTTTGATGTAATTAGTGCTTCCAAGAAAAGTTTGGGGGTTGCAAAATTATATTCTTAAGAGGTATACAGAGGAAGAAATTCTTGCTTTTAGAGAATATAATTCTGGTATTCTTCATGATATCTTTGAAGACTGAGGATGCAAAAGCCTAGTGTAGTTTCCCAGTGACAGGGAAGTTTTCTTCCTGATCACATAACTTCTTTCAAGGGCAGAAATTACCTTGATAACATAATCGCCACATATTTTCCCCTCACACGCAGCCTCTGATTGTCTCATTCGTCACCTAGGTAGACAGACATTATGCAATTCTGTTTGCCAGATACTGCTCCTTAGGTAGCAATTGCAGAATACCAAAAGGATATAAACTGCCCCCCAGGCCTCCAGAGTGGGTCATCTTCAACTATGGCTTCCACCAACAAGTCACAGTGTTGGCTTTCTGACATCACAGCATTCTCTGCAGCAACAGCCTTTGAGGTCACAAATAAAGGATGATCACTTTGTTGCAGGATTAGGGGAACTAAGAAGCTGGTCTGTCAGGAGATGAGTTTCACTCCAAATAATGGGCATTAGGAGAATGCTGAAAATACATGGGTTGTAAATTGTCTTTGTCTGGCATGCATTCTTTTTTCGGTAATATGGTAAAATAAGGTGCTGCTTTCATTAACAGCTCCTAAGTAATGGAATGAACTGCAGGCTACCTCCTGAGCTGTTACATGGGAGATGAACTCTGAAACAACTTTCATACCTTTGGACTCCTCAGTCATTTGATTTTGCAAATGTAGATATCAGTCAGACCACTCTCCTCAAGCAGTCTGCTGGTTAGTTTATTCACAAGTGTTCAAAGCTAGCAATAAGTTTCAGAAAGTGACTAGAAAAAAAATACAAAAGGAAGTCTGGAAATATCTGCTGAGGGAAGGAGGGATGAAAGGAAGGATGATACCAGGTGACAACAGAATTACTACATTATTCACAGAAATCCTGTGACCCATGCATCCTCGCACATGCAGACTTTTCCCTTATTTCTGAAGTAATTACCCACTTTTCTAGATGCCTGGAAACTCAGGCTGCCCGATATCTGGAAACTAGCTACTGTATGCATATAGTCTTATCTCACATGTGCAGCAGGTCCAACACATCAGGTGTACTACGTACGCATAATTTATCCCTCAGGGACTGTCCCAGATTTTAAGATTAAGACCTAAAAATCCAAAAACAGCCTGTCTTGTAATTTTCAGTCTGACCTGTGATGCAACCAGTACAAGCAATTGTACAGTGTGAGAGTATCTTGCAACTTCAGGAAGATTTTTTACTAAGGCCCTACTTTCAGCTTACAGGAGCTGGAAGGAGATACTTCCAGCATTATGAGTGTAGGCACTAATACCAATTTCCATTCTAGAACTGGAAGAAAACATTGGACAGATTTGCAGTAGCTGATGAAGGCATCACCTGGAGTCTCACCCACCAGTCTGGAAAATTGATATTTCTATTTTGCAGCAGGACAACTATTAAAAACGTTGAGAAGAAACACAGACGGAGTAACGAGATGTTTCACAGTGTTTTAAATACGCTTTGAAATTTTGCAACCTATTTAAAAACGCTGTTTCTTTTGCCCTCCAGCACTAGCAATAAAGAACCTCAAAGGAAGTGCTTAGATAGACCAGACTTACTCGCTTTGCCAGTAAGCTCTGCAGCTTTCCAGGGCCGTCAGGAGCGGCCGTGCTCGGCCGTGCCGTGAGACACGAAGCGGCGCGCTCAGCCGCGCCGTGCGCTGCCGTGCGCCCCCGCGCACCGAAACGCCGCAGAGACGCTCGGCCCTACCGGCGGCGTCACTGCCAGCGGCCCGCTGTAGCCAGCCCGCGACAGTGCGGGCACCCAGGGCAAGGCACCGTCCGCGCCTCCCGCGGGAAGCGCTGCCCCGCCGGTGCCTCCCGCCCGCCGGCGAGGCGGGGGGGCAGCGCAGCCTCCCCCCACCGCCCCGCGCCGCTGACCAAGCCTTTATCGCGCGGCGAGGCGGACAGCCGAGCCAAACGGGAAGGGCCGGGGACGCGGTACCTTCCGAGCGGTACCCCCCGAGCGGTACCTACCGAGCGGTACCTACCGAGCGGTACCTCCGGCGGCGCCGAGCCGTGACAGCCCGCCCGCCGCCGTGGCAACGCGGGGCCCGTTCCCTACACCTCCCTTCCCGATCCCTTCACGGAAAGGTGCCAACGCTTTACGGCCCCCGAAACAGGGAGAAAAAGCAATATGCCCCTAGCCGGAAGACGGGACGTTACTCCCACCTTTGCACGACATTTTCAACAAAATGCAGCGCGGTGTTCTCCTCCAGCACAGGCCACCCACGTCCCAGCCGTTTCGGACGCATGAGCAACTCCCACAGGACACGCACTCCTGTGTGCTGCTGCTGCTGCTGCTGAGGAACGGCCAAAATCCCAGAGAGGGAGAGCTCAGAAACAAAAATTAAAGAAGGGGGGCGGGGGGGGGGGGGGGGGGGCGTTGTTGATTGGTTTCTTTGGCCTGGAGGTCGTGGGGCTTTGTGGTTTTGTTTGAGGTTGTTGATTTTACAGGATGGTAAAGTAGATGTCCATCCCGTTGATCTACGAGCACTCTGTCCTGGGGTTGGTATTCCAAAAAAGCAGTAAAGCAGAAGATCCCTTTGCCTCCCTGAGGGCAGTGGTGTGATGGGACGCGTGCTGCTGATGCCAGAAATAAATCTGAACGGCCTCCGCGACTAAATCATTATCTCCCACTTCAAAAGTACTTCAAAATACCCATCAAGTATTGTATGCAACTTTTCAATTCAACATGGCTTCATGATTGATCCAAGGTTTTTGTTGGGTTTTTTTAGCATTTAAGGGGGTTAAAGGACCAACAGCAAAATACTCCTCTCTCTGGCTGCTATTGACTAGAATCTGAACTTGTGCAAAAACTTCAGCTGATTAGCCACCTACATTTAGAAGGAAGTTCCTGTCTAAAAGGGCAACCATAATGGAAACGTTTTTGCACAAGAAGCGTAGAAAGACCTACTGCCTCTATTTTTAATGGATGCAGAAGATTCTATGACCAAAATATGCCTTGTCAAAACAGTGATCAGCATACATGGTTAAAACCACAGCTATAGAGCAAATCAGAAAGCTAAATCAAACCACATTCTCCATCTCCTTCCGTTTCATCAAAAGCAAGCAGGAGAATTACTTTATGAAGGCAAATCACAGGGTAACAATGGGTGCCTGCTGCGGATCCCGAGGATGAATTTGAACTTTGCTCTGAAGCTGGGCTGAGGGCTTTCTTCACAAGTGTAAATGCACATCTTGGTTTTTAGGGCTGGTGTATCTCATGGTCCTCAGGCATCAGCAACATGCACAGCCTAACCACACCTAGCTGATGGATATTTAGAAGAAAGCTAAAGCAGTATTACAGTCACAGTAATTTGCTATTTGGGACACAGCTGAGCAAACACTGGTAAGACACAATTTGCAGTGCACTGTGGTCGAGAATCTTGTTTGCATTTCAAGAAAATAACAAAATAATCTGATGTTCACATATTTTTGCAGTATCTAAGCAAAGAATCCCTTAGCTTTCTTCATATAGTTTCTGTTAACTGAAAACTTGGAATCATCTAATTACTACCTCCATATCTAGGACTTGCCAAGATACTAAAATTCTGTACTGTAAGCTTACAAACGTTTTTGCTCTTTTCTCCTCCACTGCTAAATAGAAAAGATTATGGCAAAGATTAACTAGACAAGGCACTCAATTTGTTCCAGCTTCTTACCTCTCTCAGCTGCTGGTTTAAAAATGTCAACTTGAACTGAACCAATGATCATCAAGCAAATTAGTTACAGCAAGAACCAAATTTGAGACACCACACTTACCAGTAAGAACTCCAGGAGTTACTCAAACAGCACACCTGGATTCTTCCAACCACCAGGAAAAGCTCCAGGACAGGTCTAGCACATGCTACACTACTAACTCCTGCAGGCTAGTTTAGTTCCTAAACAGCACCAGGAAAACAGCTTTGATTCAAAAGCAAGGGATGGTCAAGATGTTGGAAAGCTACTCAAGACATCTGTGCTGCATTCAGTGCTGCGATTGGAACTAACAGAAATGTATCTGGATCAGAGTCACACTGCCCATGTGGGAAAGCTCACTGACCATTCACACAGTTTTTGTGGTCTGTGTTGAACACTGTGGTTCAGCAGTTACTCGGCTCATATTAACAGAACTGACCAGGTCAGAGAGAGCTCTGGCCTGCCTGTACAATCCCTAGTACATGCCATATATGTTTGGCCCCCTTAGACTTAATTTATTTTGATTTTTAAGTATCTAGAAAACCTTACTGAATAGTTTATGCAAAATGGTATCTCCCATGCCAGAAATCTTTCATTTATAAGAGAGCAATAGGGTTAAACAGGAAATAAAAAGACCAAACATACCCATCCTTGAAAGACTCACAACAGATGTATGATGGAAATTATGTACTCATCTGTGCTAAAACCTGACAAGAAAATCTGGAAAATACTATTGGGTATCACAATTGCTACTTCAGATGGCCTGAGGAATCCATCGTCACACTGGTGGTATTCTGTGATATTTCTCCTTTGTTCACAGGCAAATGAAAGTCCTTGCATAGACAAGTCACCATTTGTCAAAGCATTCATCATAGATGCCTAACTGCACAACAGAGCTACCCAACCTAAAGGCTATCTATTGCTCTCCTCATCGCCAGGACAGCCCACATGTATGCTTGATCTGCTCTCATGAGTTAGTTTAGGGAGCTAACCTAGCAGAAGGCTACTCCTGTCAAAAAAAAAAAAAAAAAATTATGNATAACAGTAAAAAAAAAAAAAAAAAAAAATTATGCCAAACTCTGATTGGGTGCCCTGTTAAGACAGAAGAGATCATGTCTCAGGGCAAAGTAGGAGGCACTCTGCCACAGGCAGTGGAGAAGCAGGAGCTCCTGCCCTGGGAGCCAGCAGTTATAGGTAAGAACTGCTCAGTTATCACAAAACTGTATGGTAATATGGCCACTCACCACTAAAATAACTGACACAGTCACCATCCTGACAGCAGGTCCATGTGAGAGCTGGAATTTTCAAAGGGCTTTAAAAAGGCTTGCTAAAGTCCACTCATTTTCATGGCATCCAGGATCAGGTCTATCAGCTCTGGTTTCAACTGCAAAAGGCAAGTTTTGCCGAAGAAAGCTTTGTCTGTCATGTCCCACAGACCATCAAGAACAAAGTAAGGACATGCAGCTGGAATAAACAAGGATATAAGTAGCAAGCACACATTCCACAGATTCTAAGAATATGTTTAAAAATAGTGCTGTTTTTACAGAGACAGCATGTACCCATTTTCATCAGTACTTCCAAAGATCTGGTAAAAACCATCACTTGCAATAACTGAGCTTCCCAAGGAATATGGTCCATTAAACATCAAATACTGACCATTCTAGTGGAAAATAACATGCAGAAGAAAAGAAGAAGCCTGCATTTCTTCATCCACTGCTGGAATATCTCCCCAAAACACAGATGACATAGTCATAATGAATGACAGACATCCTACTGTGCAGAATACAATTCCACTGATATTAACATGTATCAGAAAACCATACTTTTTTACGTATTAATTTGAGAAAGAGGGAGAAATGTTTTGACAAATGTCAGAACTTCCTGTTACGGCACTCCTGCAAGAAGTGTTTCTTTCTCTCTCTTCAAATTAGTTTGTTCTTAAAGACTGCATTAGGTAGTGCAAAACTTAAAACATTTAAACAGTCAAATTTGAAATAAACCAGTCTGATCCTGCTGGAATTAAGTGTTCTATGTGGTCTAAAAATACTGGATTTTGGATTTTCTTCCACATGAAATCTGTCTACTTTGGAGCTCTGTTTCAAATCAGAAAACAACTTCCTTAGAATCCCAAATCCTCCACAAAATAGAGCCTCTGTCTACTAGTCAACTGTACGCGAGCCTCAAATTTTATAAAACAAGTTTCAACATATGTCCTTACAAGAATATCCAGTATCATGTATTTCCTCATGTGAAACTTGAGAATCTTAACATATTAGTTTAAAATGAAAACTTTCCTTTAGTCTGAGCAGGATTGAAGCATTTTTGCCTTGTTCTGCATCTCAATCTGTGTTTTATTAACTTATCTTGTGAACACAAGTCTTGATTGACTTGCATGTGTTTATAAATATGTATGTACAACTCAGAGTAGGAAAGCAGCAACAGCATTACATCAGCCTCAACACCTGCACCATGCTGCCTGAAGCAGAGAAGACTGTCTATTGTTTCTCTTTCTTATTAATATCTGCCTTCCCAGCCTTACAAATGCCTTACTGCTCTGCTAGTAACATAAATCATGCTGACTCTCTCTGACTTGCAAATTCCACTGCAACTGGAGAGGCAGGTCTTAAAACAAAAAAAAAAAACAAACAAACAACCAACAAAAAAAAACAAAAACAA
>VYZR01052989.1:29405-40652 GCA_013400675.1 Oxylabes madagascariensis | reverse complement strand
TCGAGCCCAGCTGGGAGGAGTTCAGCGATCCGCTCGGCTTCATCGGCCGCATCCGCGGCCTGGCCGAGAAAACCGGCATCTGCAAGATCCGGCCCCCCAAGGTACCGCCCGCCCCGGGCTGCGCCGGGGGCCCGGGCCCGCGGGGGCTTGAGGGGCTGGGCAGGCCCTTCCCCCGCGCTCCTGCCCGCTCGGGGCTCCGTGTGCCGCTCTCCAGAGGCCGCGGTGTCCGTGCCAGGGCCCCGAGGAGCCTGGGGAGTCTCTGACCCCCGAGCGGGGCTTTGTGGGGGCTGCTGTGGGGCAGCTGGGAGGCCAACAGTGCGTGCCCGGGAATTCACGCTGTTTTTATTTCCAAAATGCCAGCAGTCGACTTGTGAGAGCTGGGAAGGCTTTGTGGGTGAAGTCGGGCGTTTGCCCCGGGCGGGGAAGAGGGAGAAGGAAGGGTATCTGTTCGTGATGGATCACTGTTTGTAAATATAGTTTGCAAACCGTTTGGAGGAGGACGGGCAGCCTGTTAGCGCACGGGCATCACGTTTGTGCACAGCTTTTCAGGAGGCAGCGGCTTAACCTCCCTTCCAGTGACCTGGCAGGGGAGGTCATCCCAGGGAGAGCATCAGGCAGCTTGGCAAAAGGCACTTACATCGCTAAATTATTGAAGTGTAAATAAGCTTCAGATGCAGCTGTTAATAAGAGCCTTGAAAACAGTGACAGAGGTAAAAACCTGCAAAGAAAGCGTGCAGCTGAGAACAACGTGGGTATGGGGGTTGCAGGTTGGATTTCACGGCTCTTTCTCTCCTGGCCTGTTTTGGTTCCCGGAATGTGTTCACTTGGTTTAATGACATGGTGAAAACTTGACCTCCAAGGGACTGCCCTTTCTAAAATAAGCTGCACAGCTCAGGTTGGGAGGCCACAAGGAAGGGATCCAGGTCCTGTTCATTGAGGATAACTGGAACTTTCCTGGCCGTTGGGTGATTTGTGTTTCTCCGGGCCTGCTGGGCTGTTTGCCGTGCAGGGTTTCGCAGGATGCACGCGTTGGGTCGATCTGCATCCTGCAGTAATTGCTAAATCAGACATTTCATACGAAGCTGACTGATTTATTGCTCTTTTCTAGAAGTTGTTAATATTTAAGGTGGTGTTCCAGGCCTTTATATGCTGCAGCAGAGCAAATCATAAACATTTTGTGTGGCTTGGCCACTGTAATCACAGCCGCTGCCAGGTAGACAATCTGCTGTAACCGAAGCTTTGGTAAAAAGTGCTAAAAAGCTGAATTACTTGTTTTGATGTCTTGTTCTGATGTCGTAACGTAGCTTTGAGAGATGGGGTGGGAGGCACTTGTGCTTGCATTGACCCCTGGCAGTGCTGAGAAAGTCATTATTTAAGGCTCCATTCCTGTTTAAGTGTTGCGCTCCTGGCTGGTGGTCCTGTCTTTATTGAAATGACTGTAGACAAGCAGAAAAATGTTAGATGTGTTATAATGTGCCTGATTTAGTTTCTGTTGCTGTTGACACTGAGGATTTTTCAGTGTGCGAGATATATGGATTCTTTTTTGCAGTAAATAAATTACAGACCAGCTACAGAGTGTATCTCATGTTTAAGCTTAGCATGAGGTAACGTATACTGAGATGCTTTGAACCTTATTTTCTTTTGACATTTTTGAATCTGTGAGGATCTTTCTTCAGACTAAAATATGGTGGGAGGAACATTGTTGTATAAGCACAAAAATGTCTTAAAATTGGAAAATGATATCACCAGTTGTTCTGAGAAACTATTTTACTATTGGAAGCTCGTTTACTCAGGCATTATTAGGGTGTTTGGTTTTGTGCATTTTTCAGAGAAGTTTCTGGAAGCCATAAAATGTCTTTTTGTCTCTGTTTAGGACTGGCAGCCTCCATTTGCTTGTGAAGTACAAAGTTTTCGTTTCACTCCACGAATTCAGCGCCTGAATGAACTGGAGGTGAGCTTTTCCACTGTTGATATAATTTAGTGTTTGCACTGAAGGCAAGAGGTCTCCCTGCTTGAGATTTGCATCTTGGCAGGTTTCTGGATGGGGGACACTTTACAAGCCCATAGACCACATCAGTTTTTATATTTGGCAGTGGCAGGGTTTGTATAAAAAAACTCTCCCTGGCTTTGAGAAAAATCTGGTTTTTATTTTATTACCCAAAATAACCACAGGAGTTTTTCACATTCAACTGAAAATGTCTAAAATGAATTCCAACTATCGTGTGTAGTAAGAGCAGCCAGTGTCCAGCCTTCAGAGCTCCACAGGCATGGATTTTTTTCCTCTTAAAACATTTACTGTTGCTCTGATGCCTCTGGTTACCTCATACTGTCGTGATAATGCCTTTTAAACCTTAAAATGATTTTTATAGGCTTATTATAGCTGGTTAATTTTATGATGTGAAAACTTAGGTGAGCTGTCTTGAAAGCAGTATGACCCCCATTCTGTCCTGGTTTTTCCTTTTCTCTACAACGTTTCTCAAAGCCTTGCTTTGTTCACATACCAAAATGTCGTTTGGCTTGTAAATGGGTCTCCTTATGGAAAGTGATTTGAGTACCCCAGAAATGCTCCAGGGAGGAGGCCCTTTGTGTGCTGAAGGCATATATAAAAACTGTTTGTGATTCTCCTCCTCCCCACCAATGTATATTTTAATAATTGTTCTTGTGTTTCTCCCTGGAATGCTGATTATTTCATAAGCATGCATTTTGCTTTCAGACCAAGAAATTATTTGGTAGGAATTTAATTTATAGGGTCTTAAATGCAGAGAGAAAAGCATGCATAGTTTTCTTTCTGTCAAGATCTTTCTTTTTAACAAAGTTTCTGTTTCTAGTTTTTTTTTTTTTTATGTGACAAATACCTCCCCTGCCAAGTTGCATGTTGAAAATGGAAACACTATAAAAACTTACCTTGTTTTCTCTCAGGACTGTAAAGTTTTGTCACATTTGGTTTTGAACACACGTGATTGTCCACCTTTACTGATTCCAGGCAATGACAAGAGTGAAACTGGACTTCTTGGATCAGTTAGCAAAATTTTGGGAACTCCAAGGATCCAATTTAAAAATCCCTGTGGTCGAGAGAAAAATACTGGATCTCTACGGTCTGAGCAAGGTAAGCATTCGCAGGCCTTGGGCAGGCAGGGATTTCAGTTTTCATTCAAGCTCATGAAGCCAAGCAACAGAAAGGGTTTGTGTTACAGCACTAATCTCATTAATCCAGAGATTAAATAAGTGGGAAAAGTACAGTGAAAAAACATTTCTATTTTGAATGTTTATGGCAAACACGTCACAGTGTAATTAAATTAGTTAACTTTGGTTGGATTGGTTGGATTCCATAGCAGGTGTTTATTACCTTCTGTAGCTTGAATGTCCTGATGTCAGCTGGCCAGCAGGAGTTTTAGTTCTCCATTTTTACAAGTGCTGGAGCTGCAGGAGTTTGAGGGGTTCTTTGGGCAGGCAGCAGTATGCCTGTGAGCAGTTCAGCTCTGATCAACAATTCTCTAATGAATTGTTGCAATTTCTCCTTCCTCTTTTCCAGCAGAGGTTTTTATAAACAAAAATATTTGAAAATTTATAATGTCAATTTCAGGAACACTTACTTCAGTTTCCAAAACAGATTTGGCGTAAGGTTGGCTAGAAATGAGTATTTCTATAGTTACATTGGGTGAACACACCAAACTTCACACAAAGTTTACCCACAAATCTCTGTTGGAATTTGGTTTTGCACTGGCAGGATATATGTACCATTATAGACTTAGCTGCTAATAAATATAAATAGGTAGATTGTTTCTTGCAGGGAAAAGGCCAAAGTTCTGGTAGGTTTAGTGCTTCTAGGTTAGAGCATGAGTTTTCATTGCCCATCAAGATTTATTTCTCTTAGGTATGTAAAAATGTAAAGACCTGAGAATATTTTAGTTTTAAAGAAAGTCAAGTATTTTGGAAAGTCTGGAAGGGTTGATAAAATGCAGAGAAAAGCTGATAAAACGTATTTCAATATTTTTTTTTCTTTTTGTGTCTGTGTTGGCTTACTGGGATATGCAGAATATCAGAGGGGTACTGGAAAATATTTGGGTCACTGTAATGAGGTGGAACATTTCAGCTGGGTGTAGATTTGCAGCTCTGAGTTGGTTTGGTTCGTTACTGGTTTCTTTAGCTGTTGTTCAGGCATAGATAATTATAGAGAACAAGTTTTCCTGGAAATTTTAAAGGTAAGTTGAAATTTAGGAATGGTTTCATTTTAAAAGGTTTTTCTAGATCTTTTCTGTAAATATGAGGAAAAATAATAATCAATAATACTATTGTTTTATTTAAGTGTAACTCTGTGTGATTATAGGAGAAACCAGAATTAATAATTTACTTGTCACTGTCACAGTTAGACTTCTCAGTTTACCTCAGCCTCACAAGCAAACCATAAATTTCACTCCAGTAACAAAATGTTTTTGCCTTGAGGTTTCTAACAGTGTGAAACATTGAGCTTGAAATTTAGTCCTCGTGTGTAAAGAAATGCAATGCAAAACTACACTGCTGTAAAAATGATACTAGTTTTACAATAATATAAATGGAATTATAATCCATTTGTGTTTTAAGTTTCTTGGCAGTGAAACTGTAAAAGGAATGGAGGCAGTGAAAATGTGGCCTGTGTGTTGGAGGAAGCAACTCATATGCTGTTATGATCATTGCTTGCAGGCCTTGTTTTTAATTCTATGTACATATAGATGTAAGCAGTGATAGTTCTCTATGTGAATTACTGTTGGAATGGAGTTAGTTGCTGGCCAGACTTGTGCTTTACAGCAGAGTACAAGTCTGTTGAGAGTTAACTTTTCAGTTTGTTCCTGTGGTACATTTTGTATTTTTTCCAGCACATCATAAACCTTAACTGTTGGAGTCCTCCTGTCCAGGACAGTGTGCAGTTTTCATTTGTTAATAAATTAAAAGTCACATTAAATATATGAAGCAATAAGAATAAGTGCTTTGTTACTAAAGGACTAGTTCCTCAGGAAACAAAAGCTAATTCCGGGATTCTGTCACTTTTCATGAAACTTTTAACATTTGGTTTGTTTAATTGATTCTTGCTTTGCGCAAGCTGGTGAGAGCAGCTCAAACCCCTAAACTTTTTATTTATGCATTTCAGATTGTTGCCAACAAAGGAGGCTTTGAAGTAGTGACCAAAGAGAAGAAATGGTCTAAAGTGGCGAGTCGGCTTGGCTACCTGCCAGGGAAAGGCACGGGGTCACTGCTCAAGTCTCACTATGAACGGATCCTATATCCCTACGAGCTCTTCCAGTCAGGGGTCAGCCTCATGGTGAGAGCTCGCCTTCCACGCTGTGGGGAGGGCCCCAGGGCACACAGGGTGCTGTGTTACTCCCTGGGAGACTGGCACACGGGGGCCGTGCTCTTAGAGGCTCAGCTGTGCCAGCAAAGCTGGAGCCACCCTCATGGTTATCTGTGACAGAATAGTGCTAGGAGTTGTAACGTGACCTTGCATAGTTATTTTCTGGTGTTTCTTTATGGGGCTGGAGTCAACCGTGTTGGGAAGGAAAACAGGGCAAAAGATTATATGCTTAATTGGAAATGTTTATTTTTCTTTTGACAACCTGGCAGCTGGGATTCAGTTTTCCGACTTGAAGGGTGAATGAATTAATTGGCCTCTTTTCCAAATGATGTGTAATGCTGTGTGACTTCACTTGTCCTGTTTCTTAGCAAACAGAATCATTCACAGGCTGTGGAACGATTAGCACTGCCTGACCAACAGCGTCCTGTGCTCTGCTGTTCTAGGGCATCCAAAAGCCTAACTCGGATCTTAAGGAAAAAGTGGAGGCTGAAGACCTCAGCTCAGATGCCCAGGCTTCCCCAAAGCAGGCTTCAAGGATGAATGTTATGCTGAAGAGAACCAGGCGTGTCAAATCCCAGGTATTCCTGTTAATCAGCTCTTTCAGAAAGAGAGCACTTATTTCTCCCAGTGCAACAGTGCAACCAGTGCAACAGCCTTTGGCTGTGGAAGCCTGCTCAGAAACACCACTGGGAAGCAGTCTTCATTTAACTAAAATCCAGAGAAATTTGTCACTCTGAGACCTGGTTTGATACAGCAGATGCAGTTCATAACAAAACTTCTAAAAGTTGCTTTTTGTTTTCTGACAAGTGGCCTAAGTACTTTGGTAATGAATGTATCCGTGAAAACGAGACAGAAAGCTGTTTGTGAGTTGATGTTAAAGCTTCTGCTTGTGCAAAGTTCTAAAACCTTTTTAAAACATGCCTCTTAATGACATAAATGCAAATACATGTAGGTAATGGTTAATTGTGGATTTGCATGTGGGAGTGACTCTCTCAAGCTGGGCAGGCAGTTCTTCTGAAGAACTGAAAGAGATGTGTGAGGAGATGATCAGTGATGGCTGCAGCTATATAGGAGCTCTACAGTTTTTCTGCTGACAAGCAGTTTCCTTCCTTCTGAATTACTGGTGTTACAGGAATTTCTGGTATTCTAGTAGGTGATATTGAATCCTGGGAGATACCCTTGGGAAAATCTGAATTAAGACTGAATCACCACCATTTAAAATGCTGTCTTACTAGGAATAATTGTGGGGTATTGCCCTGGTGGCTCTGTTGCACTATTTAAATCAGGCCTTCCCCTTTTGACAGAGATAGTCCTTGCAGGCAGCATCCTGAGGCTTTTCTCATGAATTCTGGTGGCTCCCTGCTGGCTCATCAGCAGAGCGTGGGCGAAAGCTGAATTTATATGCAACCAACTTCCTACTTGCTTCATACTGTTCTAGACTAAGCTCCAGCACCACAAAGTTCTTTTAAATGCTCTTTAACTGCTTCTCTNTCATGCTGTAATCTAGTTTATTGATGTATATAAATAGTTAATTTGGCTATTATTATCTACAATTTTCCGTTTTTTTTTTTTTTTTTTTTTTTTACAGTGCACCTTTTTTGTCACCGAGGTATTTGAGTATCTTTTATAAATTTTCACCTTCTTCTCTGATGATTTAGACTGGATTGTCTTTCTTAGTGTGTTTTCTCAGCTTGCTAAAGCTGACTTGAAGTTATTTATCATGGCCATGTAGCAGTGCATCACACAAACAGTCCAGGCTTGTTGATCTTCCCAGATCTCTCAAACAAGGTATTGGTAGTGAGTTACCCAGAAAATCTGAGAGTGCTGCATGGACTTCAGCAGTCATTTGCTATGTGGAATCTTCTTTGGATTTGAATGAATCTTATGGCAAAATGCCAGTATGTCCTTTTTCTCACACATGGTGTAAAAGTGTCACTGTTTTATTAAGGTCCTGTGGGATGTTTTTTCCTGCTGATTTCAGTAGAATGATGGTACTTGTCATTTCTCCATGTTGGAAAGATGATTCTTTGGTGATCCTGGCACTGTAAAGCTGTTTCACTTTGTTTAAAGGGCCTGCAATTCAGAAATAAGAAATGGTTTTATTTAGATCATCTGCAAAAATTAAATATATATTTCAATACCTTTTATTAGGCTTGTAGCCAAGTTGCCTTTTAAGCATTACAGTTTTTAAAATGGTTGAGGTGAGTTCTTGAATACAGGAAAAACTCATCCTGCTTGCACAGACAGGTGAAATAGGTTTTGGCTGTGTTGGAAGCTGTGTATAACTATCTTAAGTTATTCCTGGAGCTGCATTTAGAGACATAGTTTTCCTCAGTGGCCAGAAATGGTAGCAGCGTGAATAAATATCTGAGAACATGGAGACATTGTTCCAGATTTCAGTGCACCTTTTTATTGTAGACAGGACTCTGTTTATTGTCTGAAATGCATACCTGGAATTGGACCAGAGGTTGTCTAAAGAATCTTTAGAGAGCAGGTAACATGCAAGTAATGTAAAAACCTGCTAAGTAAATGTCATTCTGCTCTAGCTGAAACATATGAATGATTTGTGTGTAGTGTGCCAGTAGTCCAATGCCTGCTTAGTGAGCATGGAGAATTCCACGGGTCTCTGCAGCTCCGTGGATCTTTTCCAAGTGCTAGAAGTAGTTTCCAAAGATCCTCTGCATCTTCTTCCAGATAACTTACCTTAGAATGGGCAATGGATAAGAAAGTATAAATACAGTAATCAGAAATTACTGAAATAGAGAAACATCCTCAGCAATAGAAGGGGGTGAGAGGCTTTGAAAAAGCAGATTTCAGGATTTTTGGAGATCATGAAAAATGGAAGAAGATGGGGAAATGAGTGTTCTCCTCTGTGAAGAGTGGCTTGAGAATCTTTGGATACTACAGTAAAATGTCAGTTGAAAACATTGTTTCTGATTAGGAAGGGAATAATTAGATGATGAGAGATTCTGTTTGGAAAATAAACTTTATGCTTTATTCTCTCTTCTCTGAAGAAAGCTTTCAAAAATAAAAGCTGGAGAAAGACAGCTGAGTTCCTAAAGGCTTGTAAAGAAAATTGCAATAAAAGGTAAATTAATTCAGATTAGGAAAAGAGAATTATCCTTAAGGAAAGCTTAAATTTATTTCTGAAAATACTTTCTCAGAAAAGGGTAGTGTATCTTCATAGATGTTCTGTTAGGGTGTATTTTAGCTGACAAGGGATTTGTCTAATGAGGTTATGTCATGGTGATTTCTGATAAAGAATTGCAGTAGTGGAACAAAAAGTGCCGTCTTCTCAGAGGATATTACCTTAATGTCCACAGAATTTTCTTAAAAACAATTCTAAGTAGTATATCTGCTTTCAGGTTTCTTTATGATTGCAGAATAACACAAGAAAATAAGCTTCAGGTTTTTTCACTTGAAAGATTTCTTTCCATGGGAATAACTGTGAAACAAAATAATGAAACAAAAGAACTCTGGGAGATGCTGACAAATGCCCCAAACATGTAAATATTTTGGTTATTGGTTGTAACCATTGTAGTCTTGTGCATTGGGGGTGGAGGAGCGGGGATGCAAATGTTCAGAATTGATGAGGGGTGAGACAAGAGAATAGTGAGTGAACCCAGTGTAACTGGATCGTGTGATTAGGCTTGGCCCATATACAAGAAGAGCCCTTGGGTCGTACTTTCAGTTGAGAAGATAAAAGGCAATCTCTATCCTTCAGGACAAAGAGGAGATGAGAATAGAATCAGTTTAATCAAGTTCATTTCACTTAGGTAGAGAAAATAGAATGCAAAAGTGAGCTGGAGCTTTGTGTTGTTAGCAGTGAGAAAATGGCAAGGAACGCACCATTGCTGCTGCTTCCATGCCCACAGTTTTGAGTGACTTTTTTTAGTCTTAAAGGACACAGCAGAAAAAATGCTCAGTGGGGCTTCTGAATACCTTTGGTATTTACACCTTTAAGTGTCAATATCCTGTCAGTGTTCTTGAGGTTACATAGGATTTTTCAAAAACATTCATCTTCCAATATGCAAACTGTTCTTTTTCAAAACTCTGTGGCTCTTTCCACCTGAGCATGAATGAATTTCATCCACTAAGGTTTAGTGGTATCCAAGTAAATCTGAGCAATGGAATTATGAAAATATATTTAGGTAATGTATTTTTAAGCTATGCTATAAAATGTTGTTGCTGCATATTAATGATTTGCTTTTAGTAAATGTGGTAATAAAACTATTTTTCATATGTCATTGAGAAAACTGTATTTGGTCACAATAGTCGGAGAAATTGAGGAGATTGTTGTTGAAATGATGTCTGTGCTGAAATATGTGGGTTGATTCTGTCAGGTTCTATTAGCTGAGAGAATGGTTGAGTTGTTAATGAATTTCAAAAGGAAAATGAGGGACTAGGAAGTCTCTGGGTGTGTTTCCTTATGGCTTGTTAGCCAAAAAGTGAGGAATTGGTGAGTAAAAATTTGCACAGTGGGCTTACAAAGTTGGTCACATATAAAATGAAAATAACTTAATAGCAACACATAAATGTTCAAAATTAGAATATCAGCAGTAATTGGGTTGGAAAGATGCTGTTAGCATAATGCATACCCAGTTCAGTGGGAACAGGGACTGTAAATATCACTAAAAATTCCTTAGAGTAATAATGCATAGGAAACTATATCTTCAAAGGTCTTCTGGAAGCAAGAAAAACAACTGATTTAGGCAGAAAAATCATCATTTTTATGTTTATTGCAAATATTTTAGAACTTACGTTAAACACTATTTTGGAAGAAATTTTTTGGGGTTTTTTTAATAATTGATTAAAAACTTTGAAGGCATGTTACCCCAAGGGACAGGCATGAGGTATCAGGCCATAACTTTTAAAAATAACAGATGAAGTATCATCAGGAAGTTAACTGAAGAATAACTTCTGTAAAATTACATGCCTACCTTCAAAATTGATAGGCTATCGTGAGATCTTTTAAGATCAGTGGATTTCAGGTGAGAACGTAGTGGCCTTCTATACCACTTCAGAGAGATTTTTCNTATCTTTTCAGGCCTGCTTCTTTTGATGAGCACGTATTCTGGGAGAGTGGAACAGAAACAAATTGTGAAGCAACCTGGAGGGGGAATATTGGTGGTTTATGCTGATGTGGTCTTGTTTTTATTTTTAGGCAGAGGCAGGAGAAATGAGTAGAAACACTGAACTAAAGAAGCTGCAGATCTTTGGAGCTGGANAAGGCATGTTACCCCAAGGGACAGGCATGAGGTATCAGGCCATAACTTTTAAAAATAACAGATGAAGTATCATCAGGAAGTTAACTGAAGAATAACTTCTGTAAAATTACATGCCTACCTTCAAAATTGATAGGCTATCGTGAGATCTTTTAAGATCAGTGGATTTCAGGTGAGAACGTAGTGGCCTTCTATACCACTTCAGAGAGATTTTTCAAAGTATAAGGAGGCAGCATAAAGAAAAATGCCAAGGTGGTTTTGTTGCAGATAAAAGCAGAATATTTTCTTCCTTTTCTTCTTTTTATTGTTAGATTAGTGGTAGTGATGTGAGAAAATGAGATAGGTCAGTAATGGGAAACAGGAAGAAGGTCATTTGAGCAGAACACATGGAGCTGTCACCAAATGGGTCTTCTGCTTTTGGTTTTGAGCTTGCAACATGAGCAGCTTGTGGTCAGAGGTAATTAATTCTGTGTGCATTTTTACTCTAAAGATTTAAAAATGGGGAAACATTTTTCATATGCTTCTTGCATAGAAAAACAACTGCAATCTGCTACAATATGTCAAAATACTACAGCCAAGACGTTCTTCTCTCTCCTTTTAAAACCTGTGGAACAATCACAGAATATATTATACCTCAGAAAAAAAAATACTGTAATGTACAATAATATCCCAGGAAGAATGAGTTTTCTATTCCCT
>VYZR01052989.1:0-15533 GCA_013400675.1 Oxylabes madagascariensis | reverse complement strand
AAAGAGAAGAGGTTTCAGCTGATCCTGGATTTTTGCTAAGATGTCTCAGCCTTGTTTAAAGAGGCACCATAAGCTTCAAACGCATAAACAAATTATTTAGCTTGCTGGCATCTGGTCTCATTTCAACTTCATTTCACCTTTTCCCCACAATGGACAGGCAGCTTTACTGCTTGTTAGAGTTTACTGTATTGGGCATACTCTAGTTAAAGTTCTTGCCCTTTTTGATAAACTGAACTAAGTTTCTTGCTCTTGTTTGGCATAGGGGCCCTTCTCCTGCCCTTCCTACACTTTTTGTCTTGGTGTAGTTTGTCCAGAGGATAAATGTTTGTTTTCTTTCCTCTTACAGTATTTTCTTGTAGACAAATCAATAGACTGAATCTGTCTGATAATCACAGTGCTTTTGGGTTTTTTGTTCTGCATCACAGCAGCATTTTTCAAACTAGCATTTCTGCTTTGGCACAGTTCCACTATCCTGTGGACTGCGTGCAGCACCAAGGTCTTCCTCCTCTCGTGGTTCTTTGGTAATTTGTGGACATTCTTGCTAAAGCCCTTAAGGACTCCAATTTATGATACAACTTCAGGACATGGAGCAAAGCTTATTTTAAGAATAAGCTTCATAAATAAATACATTAAGTAAGAGTAATAATGAGTTACATGAAGATCAAACTCCTAAACACAATTTTATATCTGAATTTCCTTACTGTTGTTTAGAAATTCTGGTCATTATCCTCTGAAATAGTTTGGAATTTGCATGCTGGTTTGTTCTCTTTGCTGCTTGATTTCTGTTGGTGGTCTCCTCTTCCCCCTGTGTTTTGCTGTACTTGAGGTGATTCCATCTCTTTAGCTTGTTCCTCCTGCATGAAGTGGTATCCTGTTTCTGAAACATTCCAGCCACTGTGGAGGAATACAGACCAAACTATGACTTTGAAGAGATGGAGGGGAGAGGGGGAGTGACCTTGGTGTATGAAAATTCATGGGGAGTTAGCGATTTACTGCTTGAATGATGATTTTTGTTACCTGCACATATCATAACATCTCTTCTGCTTTCAGATGGTTCCCACTGAGCTGGTAGAAAAAGAATTCTGGCGCTTGGTGAGCAGCATAGAAGAGGATGTTATTGTGGAATATGGGGCCGATATCTCATCCAAGGACTTCGGGAGCGGCTTCCCAGTGAAGGATGGCCGACGAAAGCTGATGCCAGAAGAGGAGGTGAGGAACAAGATACGCAAACTGACCCCATTCTTTGCTCTGCATAAGGTTTCACATTAAGAATTTAGGTCAGAAATCAGTGTGGATTTTTTTCATGAAGAAATTGTTCCAGGCTTTTGCACGTACTTAACGTTCCTTTTGAGCAGGGCGTTACTCTGATATTTGAGGTTCTTTTACAGGTCTGGTTGCTGATAGCCAAGGTCTGTTTCATGATGTAAGTCACACCTGTTTTCTATCACTTACTCTCAGCAAGCAAAGATATGCTAGTTGTTGCAGTTTGTCAGAGTAGGAGGAGACTCTTCAATAATAGTTTTTCTTTCTTGTTCCAAACCTTTTCACTATAGAGTTATCTACAGAAACATGATTCTGTCCTCCTTAGGAGGTTCTTAATGGGTGAAACAAATTAATTGGATTTAGCTTTGTTTCTCTGTGCATACTGTAAGAAGGAAAAGATGTAGATACAGCATTCAATTATAAAAAAATCTATAAAGATCATCTGGAGAGTGTATTACCTGTTGTCCCTCAGACCTTACTGTAGCAAAGCAATTTTCTTGCTGCTGGTATGCCTAAATTCAGACATAGTAAAGGTGTGGTTTCCTGGTTACACAGCCCCAAATCAATTTATACTGCTCACTGGAAGAGGTAATCCTGTTCACTATTGTCTTCCACCTATTCCTGCACCTTCCTGTGTGTACCTTTGTTGGCTATGCTGTGATTGTGTAACTGCTTGGGGAGTCAGCACTGATTGTTTATGTATTTGTATGAAGGTAGTCACTTAAAAAATTTCTTAACCAGATCACTTAAGTCTTCTGACTCACTGCAGTGTCTTTGTAGTGTCAGAGCAAAGGAAACAGCAGCAGTGTTTGGCCGAGCTGAGGGCCTGACCAGTCCTTTCAGCAGCTATGGGATATATCTAAAATTCCAATCAATCTGTGCTTATAGCTTTTGTAAAAGTGGAAAGTAGAGTAATGCTAAAGCACAGTAGTGGGCTTTTAAGGCTGTGTGGATTATAATTTTTTTAACAAATTATGTGTATTTGAAAGTAAAGGTGAGAGTGCTTAGTGAGGTGATGCTGTCCTCTCAAAAAGGAGTATGTAGAAATTTCTTCCCTTGAGAAAGCCTTCTAAAGTAGTCCACACAGTAGATCAACACGAAGTGCAGCATGGTAAAATTGGTGTTAAAAAAGCTAAAACAATAACATGAGATTCACTGCGTTGCTTACAATTTAAAGTTGTCCTATGTTACTGAAGACTTCTATCTTTAGTTCTTCTGCTGGTGTTGCTGGTATTTTATTTTACCAGAAAAGCATGAAACCTGCAGTCTTGTGATGAGGAAGAAATCAAAACCTAAGTGTATAAGCCTTGAGCCAAAGAAGATGGGCTATGTTGAAATACTGGGACTGGTGTTAAAGTCTTAGTGTGATTATTTGATGACTGTGGTATTTAAAGAATTGTTTCTGGTTTTGATGTCTCATTGTTGCAGGATATTTTCCATTTTCTACTATAGAAATGGATAGACTGATGTTTTCATTTGTATTTTCCTTTTCTGGACTTGGTGTCCTTACATTCTTCTGATCTGTTCAAATTTTCTCCTTTTGGCAGGATTATGCTCTCTCTGGCTGGAACCTGAACAACATGCCCATTCTCGAGCAGTCAGTCCTTGCTCACATCAATGCAGACATCTCTGGCATGAAGGTGCCCTGGCTGTACGTAGGGATGTGCTTCTCCTCCTTTTGCTGGCACATTGAAGACCACTGGAGCTACTCCATCAACTACCTGCATTGGTATGGGCTGTCCTTTGTGCATCCACCTTACACTGCCCTGTTTGCTTTAGGAAGTTTGTAGTTCTGCTTCAGAGTGCCTCTGCACGCTGAGGATGTTTGTAAATGGAAAGCTAAGTGTGCAGTATTCTTAGCCGTGGCTGATTGAAAGTGGATACAGATGCTTCTTTTAAGCGTTGCAGTGGGTCAAGGCAAAGCGTTGAATTGGGGCAACCCAGGACAAATTAGTGCTTTTCATTAACTGATGAAATGTTCTTGTGTGGCCAACATTCCAGTGTGACCATAAAATTGTGCTTTGCAGGATCCTATCTTTTTTAAGAAAGTTTTTTTGTTTAGTACTGAGTACTGGTTCCCTGCTTTATGATTTAAAGTTGGGATGTCTGTGTGCTCTAAGTGGAGTCTGCTGTCTCATGACTTCTCGAGGCATCAGAGCTGACTGTTCAGCAGCAGATCCATGTATACACAGAAATACTCCTTGTAAAGAGAAATTTGGAAGTAATTCTGCCGTTTGGAACAGTCCTGGAAGTGTTGTGGTGTTCAGCTCTTGTGTTTGAATAGAGGACTCGTGACAGGTTAGCTGTGGGCATTGCAGTCTTCCCAATTCCTCAGATGCTGTTGCAGTGAGTGGAGGGGGGAACTGTGGGAAGCTTTAGGAAGTTTAGGAAGCTGGACATCTGGGAGAGACGAGCTGATGGCCTTCAAACCATGCCCGTCTGTGAAGAAGCCCGTTTTCCAGCCGGGTGCGATGGGCAGGCTCGGGAAGGGCGCTGGGTTTGTCTCCAGCTCGTTCCTGTCCCGGGGCTGCCGGGCGGGTCCGTGCGCGGAGCGGCGCTGCCGCGGGCGGCCGGCAGGGGGCAGCGGGGACCGCCGGCGGCGCTGCTGCGGGGCGCGGTGCAGCGGAATGCACGGTGTAATACACTGTCATCCAAAATGCATAGTGCAGTGCATCGTAATGCGTGGTGTGCGTAACACACCGTAATGCATAGTGCAACTCACCGTAATGCATGGTGTGTGTAATACACCGTAATGCATAGTGCAGTGCATCGTAATGCATGGTGTGTGTAACATGCCGTAATCCAAAATGCATAGTGCAAGACACCGTAATGCATAGTGTATGTAATACGCCATAATCCGAAGTGCGTAAGTGCATAGTGCAGTGCATTGTAATGCATAGTGCAATATATCGTAGTGCACAATACAATACACCATAATCCAAAACACGTGGTGCAGTGCATCGTAATGCATAGTGCAGTGCATGGAATCCCATCAGGTGTGCTAGGAGCCCGGGCAGCACACAGTGCAGTGCATTATAATCCATAGTGCAATACATCGTAATCCATTGTACAGTACATCATAATCCACAGTACATCATAATTCATTGTACAGTACGTTGTAATCCATAGTACAATACATCATAATGCATTACACAATGCACCATAATCCGTAGTACAATACATCATAATTCGTAGTACAACGCATCGTAATCCATAGTACCATACATGAAACCTCGTCTTGTGTGCCAGCACACTGCTGCTTGTACTTAGTAAAGTGGATTTTAAAAATAAATCTCAGCACTGGAGATGCTAGGTTGTGGCAGTTTGTTTTGGTTAAGAAAGGACTGGAATAGTGCTTGAGTAACTGTTTAGTTTTGGTCCTGTTAATCTTTTTGTTCCCTCATACTTAACTAATCCATGTTATTTGGCTTTTTTCATCTTAATAGTCCAGTGGATCACAGGTTTTTAGTAATTAGTTATGAATATTAGAGAGATTGCATGTATTTTATTCCACTGGCTGGTAAACTGTTCTGTTGGTTTTAGGAATATGACTACTCCAAGCCAAGGAGTACCATGATCTTAGCCTGTAGCTGTGACAGCCAAGGTCTTGTTTATGAAACCTAATTCCTTCTTCCTGAAAGAAAATAATTGCCCATTTTACCCCTTTAGAGCATGGTAAGTGACAATTATCTTCCATGTTAGGCTTATCAAGGCAATTCTGCTGCCAGGTATGTTGAGAATCGTGTTGGAGTGTAACTGATTTTTCAGATTAGAACAGTACATCCTGAAGAAGATGCTTGTTGACTAAAGACATTTTTTTAATCTAGGTGTGAAGTGGCTCATGAGGACAGTGCTGCTGGTGTGAGGTGTGCTTTACAGCTGGGTGGCACCATCAGTTCCCTCTCACTTGTGTTCATGGCTGTGCTTGTGTTCTGGCAGGGGAGAGCCGAAGACGTGGTATGGTGTGCCCTCTCATGCAGCAGAGCAGCTGGAAGATGTGATGAAGGAATTGGCTCCTGAGCTGTTTGAATCCCAGCCTGATCTCCTGCATCAGCTGGTCACTATTATGAACCCCAATGTGCTGATGGAACATGGTGTACCAGTGAGTAGCACACGAGTATTTTTTTACATAAGTACTTCTATGTGCTCTCTTTTTTTCATTCTCAGCCAGATTTGTATAACAATGGTTTGGCATAACTCTTAAGAATTTTTATGGTGGGCATTTGCATATTCATTGCTTACAGGATGTTTTTTAAAGCTGTTTTTTAGACTCTTCCCTAGACTAACCAGGAAATTTAAATTATCTCATAACAGAAGTGAGTGTGCCAAGCTTCCTACACAAAATACCTTCCAGAACAAGCATATGCTGTGTATTACACTTAATTTTTAATAAAAATAATCCCTTCCCTTGTGTAACAGCAAGTTCGTCTGAAATGCCTTTAGAAGCTTTTGACAGTAAAATACTTGTCTTATGTTCAGTAGAAATCTTAGCATTACAAAATGGATTTCTGACCAGACATAATGGACTGCAGACCTCTAAGCAGCAGTGACTGTCGTTTGCTTTTGTCTTAGGATAAATTGCTTCCCCGTCAAATACCCCAACAAAGCAAACCATATTTTTTTTCCAGAAGCTTTTGCACTTTGTGGTACAATGGACTAAATGATAATAGAGAAACATCCCTTTTGGGATTCATAAAGACAATTTTCAACTGTTGATTTATATATTCAGCTCTTTTTGAAAAAGGCTGTAAATTGAGTATTCATGTCAAGAAGGCAGAAACAATCCTTACCACTGTTGGGATAGCTGTTGTGCCTGTGGTGATCTGTGGGTACAAAAAGTGGTGTTCAAACATCTTGTACTTTTGTGTCTTAAGCTGTTGCATGTTACATATTTTTTCTTTCCTATATCCTCCCCTTTCTAGGTTTTCAGGACCAATCAGTGTGCTGGCGAGTTTGTTGTGACCTTTCCTCGTGCCTATCACTCTGGATTTAACCAGGGATATAACTTTGCTGAAGCTGTGAACTTCTGCACTGCTGACTGGGTCTGTTCTTTTGTATATATTTGCTGTGTGACCTCTGCAAGTGGTGTGTTAGTAACTTCACTACCTGAACACTCTTTTCAGTTAAAGAGTGTATTTTATATTTATGGAAACTGAGGGAAGTTTCCATTATACAAAGTAAGTTTGGTGAGCACATAATTTTAGGCAACTTCAAACTCTTTAAGTGCTGGTTAACCAAAAGTGGCATCTCACAGTCCCTTAAGCTAGTATTTCTGTGATGTCACTTTCTGAATTTGATATGGGTCTGTGTCCTGTCTTGAAGCACTGGTGTCATTTGGATGTTGGAGATAGGTTTATAACAGTCTTTGTTCGTCCGTTGTGCCTTTTAATCATATTAGTGCTGTTCTAATGGCTGTGCCACGTCAGTGCATAGCTCATGTGGTTTGTTCAGGAAATTGTCAAAGGAGTGTTCTGTTACTATTCAGGGTTTGCAGTTGAAGTTATGATCTCATCTCTAGTTTATCTATCTCTAGCTTCGTTTTTTAAACTACAAACGGAAATTTTAGCCCTTTTTCAGAGACTTTACTTCATTTATCAGAAAAATTGTCTGCAGGACTGGCAGTGTGTCAGGGCTCCTTTTTTTCCTCCAGCACTCATGATGTAATATGTGTGTATCCTCTGAAAAACTGCTTAACTTGCACCAGCCATGTGAAATTTCCTTTGCTTATGTAAAATGTAACCAGAAATATGTATGGCAAATCCATTTAGCATCCTTTTGCTTTAAAAGGCACAAAATGAGTGATACCAGTTTTGGTTAACTCTAGGAATCTTACCTTAAATGTTTATGTCCAAGCGAAGTAATATCCAGAGGGGGATGTATTTACCTTAGTGTAGACAAGATGACTTCTCTTTGTCACCAGTTTCTTGCCACTGGAAGTAAAAAGAGTTTAGGACAACTCTTAAACTTTTGTCTCTAAGTTAAGTGTATAAGGTTATGGAAGATGCCCCTGCCCAGCATTGATACCCTTTTTGTCCTCATCTGTGACATGATTTAAGGTTGTTATAATTTTCTCTGTCCCATCAAATACAACTCCTAGTCTCAGTGTTTTCCCAGTTTCTGTCAAAGGAGGGAAAATGGGAGCTAAGAGGTGATTTTTTTTCCCCGGAACGATGGTGATGTGGTTTTCTGCAGCTGCCCATTGGACGTCAGTGTGTGAGTCACTACCGAAGGCTGGGGCGTCACTGTGTGTTCTCCCACGAGGAGCTGATCTTCAAGATGGCTGCAGATCCAGAGTGCTTGGATGTCGGGCTGGCTGCCATGGTCTGCAAGGAGATGACTCTGCTGATAGAGGAGGAGACACGGCTCAGGGAGTCTGTTGTTCAGATGGTGAGTAATAAGAGACGACCCTTTGCTTGCAAAAGAGCTTTTGCTTCCCTGTCCCCCTGCTTGCATTAGAATTTTTGAGCAAGTGTCTAATTCTTTTTGCCAGGGAGTGTTGATGTCTGAAGAAGAGGTGTTTGAGCTGGTTCCAGACGATGAACGTCAGTGCACAGCTTGCAGAACCACGTGCTTCTTGTCAGCTCTTACGTGTTCCTGCAATCCCGAGCGCCTGGTGTGCTTATACCATCCCTCTGATTTGTGTCCCTGCCCCATGCAGAAGAAGTGTCTAAGGTACTCAGGATTTTTTTTTCTCCCTACTTTTCTTTCATATCTAATATTTTGCTGTAGCCCAGTGGCCAAATACGTTTGGTCACACTTTTTTCCTCTTTTATTTAAGGAGTATTTTTATCCTCTTTGTTTCTTGGCTCCTAGGCAAACAGGTATTGTACATGTACTGTTTTTCTGGCCTTGCTGTAGCTGGACAAAACTCAGTATTACCAATATCCTGACTTTGATGTGGGCATTAACACTTTTTCTGTCTTTTTTTCCATCCCTTCAGGTACCGCTATCCACTAGAAGACCTTCCTTCTTTGTTGTACGGAGTGAAAGTTAGAGCGCAGTCTTACGACACTTGGGTCAGTAGAGTTACAGAGGCTCTGTCTGCCAACCTCAACCACAAGAAAGGTCAGACTTCTGTCATTCTTAATAGAATGTCCTGAAACTCCTACATGTGTTCTGTGTGCTCTCATTTAACGAGAGAGAGATACTGTGTTTTATGTATTGGAAAAAAGAAATAATGCAAGAGTGTAATGCAGATTAGCATTTTGCATTTCAAATTGAACTACCCTGTTGGATCCTTGATTGGGGGCCATTGAAGCAATCTAAAATCTTTTTGGTTTTTTGCATACAAATTATTTATGTGTTCTTATTACAGATGTGATTGAGCTGAGAGTAATGTTGGAGGATGCTGAAGACAGGAAGTACCCAGAGAACGATCTTTTCCGCAGGCTCCGAGATGCTGTGAAAGAAGCAGAGACCTGTGCTTCAGTAGCACAGCTGCTCCTGAGCAAAAAGCAGAAACACAGGTAGGACAGGCAGTTTTTCAGTGCTTTCCATCTGCTTCTTTGTTACTTTGTTGGGCTTGGAAGAGTTAAAAACCCTGAGGTCTTACTGTGTGCAAGCTTCTTTCACTGTTTCCTTTCCTTAGTGCTGTGGCTCACTGACAGGTAGGGAGGAGTGGAGGCAGATACAGTGGCACAAAGGGCCAAAAGGGGGACTTGGTTGGAGTGTGATAAACGTTCTGCTCTCAGCTGATTTATGTACTGAAATGTGAAATCCTTTGGGGAATCTGTGTTGGATTGCTGATGAAGTACTTCACTGAACGGGTGGGGAGGTGTAGGGAAGGACGGCTGGTGGTAAAAATGTAATGGAAGTAAGTTTTGACTGAGTCAAAATTCATGTAATTCTATAATTCTTGTGGCAGCAGTTGTACAGTAAATTTCCGTAGTTTGCAGGTCCTCTGTTGAGGATAAGATTTGGCTTTGTAGTTGGTTGTATTTCTTTGCATGTGTGGTTTTTGTGTATTACTTAAGACATTTTGAGAGAGTAAAAAGTAAATACCTTGTTAATTATAGTACCCAACTTTGCTACACGGAACATAATACATATATCATAATTGCTTGAATTTGAACACTAAGATGTTAGTTGCGCCACAGATCCAAGTGTAACAATCTGTTCTAACTTGAAAGCTGTTATGTTACACAATAGAGAAGCATTTTTTCTGTATTTGGAGGCCAAAGAAGGCTCTCCTGTTTGTTTCTTATTGCTTGTAGAACCCCCCTCTGCCACAGAAATATTAGTCACTTACAACTCTGATCCAGGTGAGGGAAACAGCATGACAGGGGTCATTGCACTGCCCTGTTCTAGTGAAGTTTAATTATTTTGGTAGTTCCCAGGTGTTCCTGGTCTGGTGCTGCTTCCTCCTCTTCCTCCTGCTATTGGAGTATGTCAGCCCTCTCTCAACAGTCCTTCAGTTGCTGAGATGTATATGTGTATATATATCATTATATACATGTAAAAAGAAATAACTCTTCAGTTAGTTATTTGGTGGGTTTCCAGAACTACCCCAAGAAAGGCAAGAGGTAGAAGGATTTGGCAACTTTCCGTGTCGTGTCTGATCTAAAGACAAAAGAATTTTACGAGGTGAAAAAAGGACTTGTATATACATTTGAGGGCTATTGTATGCTAACTTAAATTTTTTTGCAAAATTGAGGTTTGAGGAAGATCTTGAAACTTCTTTGAACAGTGCTAGGCAGTGTAATTATAAAGGTCACGTTCAGCTGCTTCTGTAACATTTATGTTCATATTTAATACCTGGAGAAGAATCATACTTACAGAATAAGGATATTAAAAGGATAAGGTTATTTAAAAAGCAAATTAAAAACAAGTGCTCAAACAGAGCAATTTGGCAGGGGTTAATGCAGCAGTAAACTCACGGTGAAATGTAGCAGAAAAAATCTGTGCCTTATCCATCTCATTGTGAATAAACCCAAAAAATGGATAATGTGTAGCTGTGAAGTTCTGTCCAATATTCTAATCCTGGATGTTTACCTTCTCCGGGAAGCTGTGAGTTTCCAGAGTCAGGGATAGTTGTACCTTTTTGTGCAGCACTGGTGCTGTGGCAGTCTGTGGTGGGGCTAGGGCCAGAATGGCAGTGTGACATTGCTGAGTGTCCCTCCCTCAGCTGTGTCCCTTGAACCCTCTACCCCGTTTGCCCTCACTTGGGCGCTTTAGGGGCACAGCAGGTCTGCTACAGCCACAGCTCCTGCCTGGTGGAGCAGGTCAAAGCCTGCAGGATTTTTTTCCCCTCTGAGGTTTAGCTGGTGTGTAATTATATTTGCTCATTAACCTAAATTTTACATTTACACTTTTACGTAAGTCCATAGCATAAGGTAGGATTTATTTCTGTAGTATTAAGATGTAGATTCATTAGCAGGGAATGGCTCTTCAGTATTTGAAATCTGTCGTACTTGGGAAGTTGTGCCTGCCAGTGATCTGTACACCGAGTATTTAATTAGTGCAGTGTCTTTTAAGTCTTTTACTCCATTCAGTGGGCTTGTTACACTTGCTTTGGGTGATATTTAATGGCAATGTCTTTGCAGGACCTGTCCCACTGAGTATCATCAGTTCTCTGTTGAAAGGTCATTTTCAGCGGTTCTCTGGCTACAAGAGAGAAAGCACTAGGAAATAAGACTGATGTTCAGAGCTTGTTGCTGTTACTTATCTCAGACTTCTTGTCAGTGCCTGGCATGGCAGTCAACTTCCTGAGCTGCCTAAAGCAGACTTCATGGGGCTATATTCTTCTATTTGTAACAAACTCCATTTGAAGTTCACCTAGACAATTGTACCTCTTAAGGGCACGGTAAATGATCCTGAAGGGGCTTAGGGGAATTGTATTAAATTGTGTTTTCAGGATTTTGGAATTCTTGCTCAGTTTGAGTTACGTTTTTCTTTTTGAGTTCTTAGGTGATGAAATGTTTACGGTAACTTCTCAGTAATCTTGATAGATAATTTCTGTCACTGTGAATAAATCCAGAGATCATCACCTTATCTCTCACCTGATATTTAATTATGCCTGTCTGTACAGCAGGGTGAGCCCAGACAGTGGAAGGACACGGACCAAGCTGACTATGGAGGAGCTTAAAGCATTTGTGCAGCAGCTGTTCAGCTTGCCATGTGTTATCAGCCAGGCCCGACAAGTAAAGGTAAGATTGCATCTGCTCCTCTGATGATGCTGTGCCTTTTACTTTGTTCTTGTTTTGTGGTAGTATATTTTTTCAAACATAGTTTTGCCTGGTGTAGAGTATGAAAAGCTTCTGATGTAAAACATGCACTTTTTGAAGGTGCCTGGTGCAACAGTGGGTGTTTTCAGATGTGGTGGTATGGCTAAACAAAGATAAAGGATCCCCTTCTCTTGTGCCTGTCCAGGCGGCCCAGTTCTAAATCTCTGAACCAGTTACTCTCATTCCATCATCAATGCTCTCTGTAGAGGTGAAGTTTCTGGCTAAATCCTACCCTTTATATGTTTTTTAGAAACCTCTGTGGGTCACAGTTGTGTGCTTTTTCAGGGCAGCAGGAAAGCAGTGCCACATAGTCAGTTATTCCATAAATACATCTCAGCCTTGCTTTCCAGGCTAGAGCCTTCTTCATCTGTATGCATGGCTTGCATTTCTTGCCCTTCATATATATCTTTGCACCTGTCTGTGAATGAATCCAGCCTAATAAGTAATGCAGATCATACTGATTGCCCTGGCTGCTGTTACCATTTATCATTCTGGCACTCTGCATCATAGCGAGTGTTTTCAACAGCAGTCTTAATTTGTTTCTCTGTCACTGGTGATGAAATACTAAACAGTATTTCACCTACTAACCAGCTTGTAGAAAACTCCTTAAGAAACATCCTTAATAAAGATTTTTTGCCTAGAGAAATGCTTCCTGAGATGTATGTTAATCACTTATTAACCTGCATGCTCTGCCTGTACAGTTTTATGGGTTGTGTAGTACTAGATAGAGGGCCTAGAATCCTGAACATTGCCATAGGTGCAGCTGCTGCTGCATAGCCAAACATACGGTTTAAAAACAAGTTAGTTTTTTTTCTTTGAAGGCCTCTTTTCCACAAGTATTTGTTAGTGTTTATGTCTTTCATTCATGAATTTTATATAAACTTTCTCATGATAGTTCAGTGTTAGTAAGAGTGCTTTATATTGGAATTTCCTATTGTTTACATAATAATGGCTTCTTCTGCTGAAAACAGTTTCCTTCTGAAAACCACAGAGCTCTCTCTAGTGTGCGGGTTTGCCAGGCTTGTTGATGCTGATCTTTGTCCTTCAAAGGTGTTCTTTAACCAGTTTGCCAGCATCTAGTAAAGTGGAAAGTGCTTTCTCATCCTCATATGACAGGATGGTTTTACTTCACTTCTTTCCACACACAACCTAAAAATGCTTACTAATATTTATTAATGAAATTTTATCATCATCTGTTAGGTAGACATATAAGATTGTTCTCAGAAGGGCTTTTTTGTTTTTAATGTATTTAAAACCCGCTTCTAATTAAAACATAATTCACAGATGAGAGGACTGTGGGCATACAATTAAGTCCTAACCGTTTTAGCTTGTATTTTTGTCTAATACCTTCTCCCAACTAGTCTGTCTTCCCCTACCCCTCAGCATTAGGAATCTGGTTCTAGTTCAAGTACTCTGCCTATGCACGTGCATGTTCTTGAAGCCTCAGCGTAATCAGTAGTCAGTAAATAAATATTATCATTTTACTGATTGCAAACTGTAGTCTTTCAGTTTCTGAATGAAGTCAGATAACGATCATTTATGCCTAAGCACTCACTAGCTTTTAGCATGTCATTTGAATGCAATTATCCATCATAATGAATAGCAAAATAATTGTCATGTTGGATGATGAGTACTTTTTAACACAAAAGGCATTGTAATTATTAAACTGTAATAATTTACTGTTGCCACTATGAAGCATTCAGAGTATGTTCCCTAAATCAAAATCTTTATAATGTAGATCTTGTTCTTTCTTATAAATGCCTTCTGATTTCCAGACAGTCATGAAAAGCAGCAGCAGACAAAGTGGGCAGGAAGCAAAGGGTTAGGAAATGCAGGGTTTGCCCCTCGTTGTGCCATCGGCTTGGTGTCAGAAATGCCTGTCTTTTTGTAAGAGACTTGGGGCTGAATCAATTGAGTATGCTGGTTGAATGTCCTTGAATGAATCTCCTGCAGAGGTTCTTTCCTGTCTGTTTGCTGTCTTTGATTTTTTTCATTGCAGTGCCAAAACATGAGGATGAGGACAACTGCAGCAGTGCAGTTGAATTTCTGTGAAATTGTCTTCTTTAATAAGAGGGTTTTGCATTTTCATTTCTTTCTTTAGTGCAATAAAGCCCTGATGCTTATAAGTGGCGGTCCTGCTTTAGAGAATATTACTTTCAAACTTCACCATTGTTATTTTCAGGACCTGTGGTATTTGTGTTCTCATACATCTCTGGCTTGTTATTTCTCCTCAGCATGTTTTTATCTGCTGTGTGTTGCTGTCATTACTGAAATGCCCCTGACACTATTGAAATGACCTGTTTGCAGTCCTTTTTCTCCCCACTATTTTAAAACTAACATTGACTGGGCAGCACTAAATACTCTGTTTTGTTGGGAGCTGTTGTCATTTGCAGTTGTACTATTTTAAGTGCAGAGTTTGATGCAACTAATATGCCTAGGCTATCAACCATTAGGCCATCAAATAAGTTTAGATGGTCTGTTACTTAATTTCTGTCGGACTTGATGGCTTGTGACAGCTAGCTGGCATTGTGTGTAGAAGCTCGGACTTATGATGCGATGATCACATACACATTCACAGCTGACTGATCCCTCAGTTGGATTTTCTTTTGGATTCTGTGGGTGTTTTTTCCTAATTGATTTGTACTGTATGTTACTTCAGAATCTGCTGGATGATGTGGAAGAATTTCATGAGCGTGCTCAGGAAGCTATGATTGATGAGATCCCAGACTCTTCCAAGCTGCAGGAGTTGATAGACATGGGCTCTGGCCTTTATGTTGAACTTCCCGAACTGCCAAGGTTGAAGCAAGAGCTGCAGCAGGCACGGTGGTTGGATGAGGTGAGGTCCACCCTCTTGGATCCCCAAAGGGTCACCCTGGATGTGATGAAGAAGCTGATTGACTCTGGTGTGGGCTTGGCACCACATCATGCGGTAGAAAAAGCCATGGCTGAGCTGCAGGAGCTGCTCACCGTCTCAGAGAGGTGGGAGGAGAAGGCCAAGGTCTGCCTGCAGGCCAGGTGAGTGTTGCTTTCCAAACTGTTCTTAGAGGTCGCACACTTTTGTGTTTCTCATCCTCTTTTGAGAAGTGTGGTGAAGAGTTGGGTCCTTGAAGCTGTGATTGCCTTTCTTATTTTGTTGGGTTGGTTGTTTTTTTTTACCTCTCAGCAGTTAGATTGCTCGAGAGTTGGATTTGAGGTTGATGAATTGCAGAAGTGTTGATTCCCTGACATGTTGCACAGTGGCAGGAGGCTCAAGCTGTGGGTGTTGCTGCTGTCTTTGCTGTTGATCCCCCTCAACAGAGAACCCTGACTATGCTACCAACATGAGACAGCTTTCTTGGTGTTATGGGGTTGTGATGCTGTGCCCTTTTGAGCTTGATGGTGCCAAGCCCATCAGCTTTCTCACCTCCTGTTATTTGTAGCACCCTCCCAGCATAGAGCTGCGGTATCCTACACTGCAGTATAGTGATGAGGTTGCATCACCATCCTGTCAAGTTTATGGGTTTAGATGACTGGCATTTTGAGAGAAGGCTGGAATTGGGTTTTTCTTACTCTAGACCACGCCAAAGTATGATGGCTCTGGAGGGCATCGTGAACGAAGCAAAGAACATCCCTGCTTACCTGCCCAATGTGCTGGCCCTGAAGGAAGCCCTGCAGCGAGCCAGAGACTGGACTGCCAAAGCGGAGGCCGTTCAGGTAGGGGTTGCTGCAGGGGCTGGAATCCTCTGCTTGCACTCTTTTATTTAGATGTGTCCTTTATTCCTAGCACCTCTCCTCACAAAGGTGGCCCAAAGAGATGCTTTGCTATGGCTCTTAAATGTGCTCACTGGAGCTTGTGTCCTTGATTTTCTTTTTGTGCATTTGTTTCCCTGCTGGCTGTCCAATTTCCCTTCCTTTTATGCATTTCAGAGTGGATGTAAAAGCTAGCAAATTCATTATGATATGGTATTTGGTTTTGGAACTGTTCACCAGCCTGTCACTGAAAATATTTAGCTGCAGCAGAGGATGCTGTCAGGTTTTCAGTTTGGATCCGGCTGTGGAAATTTTTTT
>VYZR01052985.1:10701-25818 GCA_013400675.1 Oxylabes madagascariensis | reverse complement strand
CCTGGAAATCTAGAGAAGTCAAAAATACAATATTGTATTTCTGTATCAAATGTCCTTTTAATGTCAGAGATACAATAGAGAGATATTTTTGTTTTCTTGCTTATCTGTCCACCTTTCTATTATGTATAAGAATATGTACATTTCTTTTGTAGCCACGCCATGAATACTTTAATGTACCAGTGTACTAAATGGCTTCATTCATCATGCATGCAGAATTTCAGAGGAGATAGACCTGTGACTTACTCATGACAGAACATTATCATCAGCTTGCTGAATCCAGTCATCCTGAATCTAATAGAATGCCACAACCATTCTCTGCTGTTGTACTTTCCTCTTCCCCCTCTGTTTTACAGTGTTGTCTCTTCACATGTCTCATTTCAACAAAACTTGTGCTTGTTGGCATATGGTTTAACTTTTTATTGTGTGTAAGCTTAAAGTCTTATGCTTTAAAGTTCTGTAGCATTTTCTGAGCTAAACATCTATATATTGCAACTCCTACACTGTAACATTACTCAACCCACGTTACCTTTTAAATAGGTTGTGGTGTTATTTAAACATATGCTTAAAGTCTGCAGGTGAAGTTAAGACTTACAGAGAAAGTAGTGAAGGAGAAGTATCATGTGAAATGTGTATACACACAAGTATTAAATGATGCTGAATGAAATTCTACGTAGACCATGCATCTTAATTAAAGGTGCAAATAACACTATCCTTTTCTGAAGACTGGCACAATAGTGTGACTGACCTTACAAAAAGGAGGGAGGCAGAATTGATTAGGTCAAAGACAATGATGGGTAAATCTGAAATTAAAACATTTGTATTTAAATGTGCAGAACGCTTTTGTGAGTAATTTAACAGTTACTGCCACTGAAAGAGAGAACAATATCATTGCTTTACAAATGAATAATGGAATCATGGAACCATTAAGGTTGGAAAAGACCTCTAAGCTTATTGAGTCCAACCATTAATGGTTAGGGTTGGAAAGATCCAAGTCCATTAACAGTATACTTGCATTTTGCCGTCTTAAATTGGCATTTCCAGTTTTAAATGCAGGCTGCCTTGTGTATTGGAGAACTGCCACGAGGTTGAATATAGGTGCATTCAGTTGAAAAGTGGGCAGAGTGAGAGGGCATGTAATGCATCCTGTTTGTAACCTAAAACCAGTGCTGAGTCTGAAAATTGTTTCCATGAATTATCAAGGAGGCGGTTACTAAAATGAACCACAAACAAGCTAGTTCCATGTACTATATGTGGTAATGCACTACCTTCCAAATGTTAAACTGACGTAAAAATGGGAGATTTAGGGAATTAGACAAAAGATTTGGATTGGATTTGCAGCATTCTGAAATCTTAGAAACAAGATCATAGGAGTGGTTTTCCATTTCCAAGTTTGCCTTTTTTCTGTAAGCCATTAACAATGTGTTTGGATGTCTGGTTAATGCTGCTTTAGCCTGCATTATTTCATGCCTGTTGGCTTAAAATGCTGTGCATTGAGCTGTAATGAGATGCTGTTTTTCTTGTTATCTGTATACAGCTGCTTGCTTCTAAATGACTAGGTAATGAATTAGCTTTTCTGGCATGTTTGAAATAAAAGTATTGCATGCACTTTTGTCTCACGTGAATGACTTTTTTTCCTCATCTTTGTTCTGATATTTCAAATTTGTGTTGTTTGCCTTGGGTGATTCTGAGCTGCAGGTAGTATGTAACACTGCAGAATGTTTTACATAAGAATTGGATGAAATGTTTGACACTTAGTGAAACAAATAATGTGAACAAAATGTAATTCATTCTAGTTGTTTCTTAAAAGTAATAATTAATGAAGTTATTGCTCTAGCAAAAGACATTAGCCTTTAGGTGTACCTTGAGATTATATTGTTGATGAGCACATAAGAAGGCACATCTGTCTCAAGATTACTGCTTTAGTAATAAAAAAAATTAAAATACGTCTGAATTCTATGGGTGATGTATCTGTGGACAAGTAGCTAATGTCCTTGAAATAGGTTGCTTTTAATGGTTAGCCAATGACATTGATTTACTTGAAGAAATTTAGTGTTTAAGTACATGCCCGTTGAAAATCATCTCAGACTTTGAATTGGCAGTGAAAACAACAACAATACTAAACTGCTCTAAAGACAGTAGCAGCACTCCTCTGTATTTCTTCATAGCTATAAAGAACTTTGTTTTCAGGTAACTTTGTAAATACCCTGTTTACATTACCTTGAGTAATGTACCTCATTACCTTGAGTAACTTAAGTGCCCGCTGCTGTCAAATTGATTTAAAATTGAAAAGTGAATTTATTTCAAATATTTTGAAGACCTTGAAATGCTTGAGAAGTTGTATTCTTGTAGAATGCTCTTGAGTTCTGGTGCCCTAGTTAGTTAACAGCATAGGATTTCTTGAGTAAAATGCCTTACCTTGGTGTAAGAGGGGAGGGGAGGCATGTGTCTTCTAAAATGAATGCAACAAAGTAATCTGGGAATATAATACAAAAAGTTATAATAAAAATGCTACATAGCCATTTCTTCAGTCAGTGCCTCCTTTTGGAGGTTTGTTAAAAAACACATGTAAATCTTTAATCCTGCCATCCTGTCTGGCTTTGTCAAGGTCACTGCAGCTCTAAGAGTATTTAAATATTGCATCAGTGAGGGAAAAAAAACAAGCCAACACTCTGTCTTTAATACACCAAGTATCTTGTTTTCAGATTTAACTTTCCTTTTTACTGCAATTTTTTAGTTGCTGCTGGATTTTTAGAAGCCATCTCAAAATTCTGAGATGGCATGTTCCAAGCTCTGACTGACTTTTGAATGAAGTTGCCTTAAAGTATTATAGTTTGTTCCTTCACTGTTGAATCACCTTATCCATGAGCTGAATGATGATACTAAACTTGATCATTTTATGCCACATAGTCAAGGTTGATAAAGACAATGTTCTGATGTTATTTGCAAGGTTTGAGGTGCTTTAATTTGTATTCTACTGACATTATTTTTCTAATAAATATTTGCAAAGCAGTTGAAACATAATTGATTGGCTGCCTTAACTGTTGTCTGCCTTTTTTTTTTCTTCTGCATGACATGTCTTGTTTTAGGATGCTAAAGTAAGTTTATTCATACTCTTGATATTGAAGCTTTTGTTTCGATATGGACACAGTATCCCCTTTTATTTACAATGGCATTGTTAATAGTTACGGAAAAGCTCAGCCTAATGTTTCTAGTTCAAACCATTTCTTTTCAGATGCTATGGAAGTAATGAATACAAAACTGATGATAATTCTTTGGAATTTGGTTATTAAACAAGTTTCTCTGAATCTAAGGAAATCTTTCTAAGATTAGAATTAACCAAAAACTTTATGCCTGGTGTGGAATAATAAAATTCCTGTCCTAAAAACTCCTCCCTTTTTGAAAAGGATCAATTTGACACCAGGCATACCAAGGTACCTTGACCCAGTTTTATGAATTAAGCATGGGATCACTGTATTAAAAAACCCAAACAAACTGAAACTCTTTTATAAAGATCTTAAGGGATACTGTATCTTAGTTGCATCAGTAGTTTCATTCACCCATTTATTTGTTATTCCCAAACAGATTTTTGAGACCCTTGGAAAAATTCACCACAAAATTCAATTATTCCATTGCAAGATCCTTCCCCATCCCTCCCCAGTTCCTTTCTCTGTTACTCGGTTGTGATTTGTTCCCTGCTGGTACATCTTAATTGTTTTATTTTTATTATGCTTAAGGGCAATAAAATCTACCAGCTATTCCTGTGAACCATGGCAATCTAATTAACAGCTCTGTGAAAAGTGCAACTAATACCATGTTTGCAAACTGCAGTGCTTCCATGTTTTCATGTCTTATCAGCTTTCTTTTTCAATTCAGCATCTTCCATACTAACTCATGTACAGAGTCGCTCAGTAGAAACAGTGTTCATTTACTACTGTCTCAAATTTTCCCTCCATAGGAAGCAGAGACCCCACGTAGTGTACTTGAAGAAATTGGATTGACATAAATCTTCTCTTCAGCTGATGCCATCTCAGTGTTTCATACTGTAAATGTTCACTGCCTTCATTGTAATGTTTAGCTAATGGTGTAAGATGCTGTTTGTCAGTATTACTGTTTTGCTAAGCTGCTTCATTCAGGCCTACAAGAAAAATACTTTTTTTTTAAAAGGGAACAAGAAATCTAAGTTCAAAATTTATAAATGAAAGGGAATTAGATTTAAATTGACTCAGTGTTTCCCTTCACTGCATTTATAGGAAAATTGCATTTGACTTCAATAAGTCTTTTTTTTATAAGCGAACTTGACTTCAGGAAATAAATGTATCATTATGACATAAGCATAGCCTACCTAAATGAAAAGAAGCTACATGGACAACTCCAAATATGAAATGTTATGGTGTAGAAATTGTGTTTATGCAACCAAAGAATTTGTTCATCTGCATTTTAGTCACCACTTGTGGTTATTCTGCTTATTTCAGTTGTTGCATAAAGATTGGAAATATGTGTTTACTACTGACTTTGTCATTATACCAAAGAATCCTGCCAAGATCTGCATATCCAACTGGTAAAAAACTGTTAAGGTGATAACTGCTTTTTTAAGAAAACTGATCAACTCACTAGACATGAAGGTGTATTTTAGTGTAGCTACCTTGAGCAAAACTGTGCAAGTTACTATACTCCAAAGGGAATGCGTGTAGGAGAAAAGGAAAACCGATCCAGACTGAATAAGGAAACTGTTTTTAGGTCTGATACTAGCTTGCTTTGACCGTGAACACAAGAAAGGAGGTCGACTTTCTAACAGAATAGAGATGCATAATGAAAATGGAATACTCTCAAAGACGGGAAAGAAGAAGCTTTACGGAAGGGACCTTTTATTATTTTCTTTCAAAGTCTACCAATTAATTTGTATTTATTGGTGTTTTATAGTTATGCTTTATTGGTGTATAGGTACCTTTAGGACACACTTAAGTGTCAAAGTCATTTAACTGCTTTTCTTGATCAACACGTTAAACATGTGACACATCCCTTACAATACTCCTGTGTGATGTACAGTCGAACCAACTAATTTGCAGTGAGAGCTCTTAAACATTAGATTTGTATAGTATATTCACTACAAATCATGTAAAGTGATATCCACTAGTATTTTGACACTTGGAGCAGACTCGCAGTAATTATGAACTGAGTCTGTTTCACTTGCAGAAATGTGATCCATGTGTGATTTTGAGGAGACAGTGGGAGTCTACACCTGGGAGTAGCCAAGTTCTGTTGCCTGTCCCCACAGAGGGAGGGTTGTGCCCTCCCTCTCCACCCAGACACCTTCCCCTAAGAGTTTTGGCTTGTTCACCTGAGTAGTGCCATGTTTTCACACAGCTTAGTTCTGGCAGTGCTGCTGGCAGCAGCACTTCTGTGGCCAGTTGGAGGGTGGGTTCAGAAGTCCCCAGCCAGAGGAAGAGTGCAGCGTTGCCACTCCTAAGGCCCCTGATCCAGACCCCAGCATCAATACTTGAGGCAGTAGAGCGGCCAGCCAGGGCCGGGCTGTGTGTGCCACTCCTGTGGCAGTACCAGGGTGGTGCCTGGGAACTGAAGCCATTAGAACTTGTCCATGGATTCCCATTCAAGGATTTACACACAGACTCCAGATGACCAGAGACTGTCACAGGGCAATTCCCCAGGGCACGGTGGGCAGGGATAGATGAGGGTAGAGGGGTAGTGAAGGGACCCTGTGTGTGAGATTGAGGTGGTAAAATGGATTCAAGTCAAACCAGAAGCAATTTTATATGTATTACACGTTTTTAAAGTTTACACTGTCACTTGTATGTGCTTGGCTGGATTAAGCTTCGTTGTGATTGTGACAAACTGTTTGACCTCTGTCTGTCACATTGGTTTAGTTGTAATAAATGTCCATTTTTACACCATTGCTGTGTTTATATGTAATTAGTGCCTGTATTCACAGAGAAAAGAAGAGGCCACTCAGTGCTGGCTTAAAAAAAGGGGAAATTTTATTACAGTGCTTAACCTGTTCTTGAGCACTTCATTAAAAAATGTTGAGGATACTGTGTCCAAGTTTAGTTATTTACATCCATTTAAATTGTAGAGAAAGCAATAAATTAGCAAGTTTTTGGAAAGCTTGCCACATTAAACATGAAATTTATTTAAGTGGATGTTAAATTGATGGGGTAGTACCACTTCATTTGAAAATTAAACCACATGTTGAGAGAGATTTCTGTATTATACAGACTGAATATTCAGTTCTTTTCATAGAATTCTGAGCAAGTCAATGCAATGTTTACAATCCTGGTCTCAACCAAGAATATGTCAGATTAATCTCTTCTCCACCTTTCTAAAAGAACTGAACTGCTTGATGTTACCAGCAAAAGCATGGGGAAAAATTAACATCTTCGGGGATTTCTGAAATTCATTTGAAATTAAATTCTTGTTTTTGAATTTCCTGTCTTACGGGGAAGGGTTGGGGAGAGCTAAAGAATAAGTAGGATTTTCTGTATTGTTCAGGCAAGTTGATTGTTGTCTTGAGTGTCTTCAACTTCACTGACGTAAGTCTTTAACTCCAAGAGGCCTTCCTAAACATCTGCTGTTCGTTTGGGGTAAGGCCACAATGATTGTCACCCTGTGGCTGCTCCTGCCGAGTTTTTCCACGGACCGTGGGTTACGCTTGTCCAGCTTGCTTTGCAGTCTGTCCCACGGCTCAACAAAGTGTTGCTTGTCCATGTCACATCAGTTTTGGTTTTCAGCCACAGATACTGAATTCACCTGATACATCAGTGCTGAACGAGAGTACATGTAGAATAACTGGGGTTTATTTTAATTACAAGCTTACAGTGAAAACGAAACGAGCTGCACTCTTTGGATGATGTAAGAAAGTAAATTAGGCTTTTAGGTTAACTATCATAAACTTCCATCTTTCATGTTTTGTAAGAAGTGCTGATCCAGGACAGGAAGCAATAGCATCTTTTAGCAGGCTCTTGCATGTCTTTAGAAAAAAACCAAGTTATTCAGCGCACAGGAATGTCACTGGTAAACCAGAAGGCAGTTTCTGGTACACTGAACTAATATGCTAATGCCAGACAGAATGCAAAACGGCCATGCTGCCTTCACAGGGCATGAAAGTGGGAAAGGAGTCACTTGGGATGCATTTTGGACAATGTGCCCTATACACAAGGGCCAGGGCCAGAGAGGGAAGGCCTTGCTGGGTGTCCATAAGAAATGCCTTGCATTCAACACACAGACACGTACCACCCCTCCTCAACCCCTGATGGGGGTTTGCTACTCTGGACAGGCAGACAGGGAATGAAATCCCACAGAAGAGGCCACCAGCTACAGTTGGAGGGAAGGCACTCTGCTGCGAGGGGCTAAGCCCAGTTCCCTGATGCCTTAAATCTGCTGGGCAGCAACAGTGCCCATTCCTACAGGGGTCTCCCAGCGTGCTGTCACTGTTCCCCTTGTGCTGCTGAACAAGGCAGCACTGCTGCCTGGCTACGCTGTTCCTCCTCCACTGAAGGGCAGCAGCAACGCCTGCTCCCCATCCTGACTGAAGCAGGGCATCTGGCAGGCCCTGGCACTGCCACCCTGAACCTCTGTGTAAATGCCAGAATTACTCCAAAGCACCTCCGTGATCCCTGCAGAATTCACAACTGAAAAAAAGTATTTTGAAAGCTGCTGCTTTTAAGTAGTTGATAAAGACAAAACAAAACTTGGCCCATATTGATTCACTTTATAAGGTCCTTTTCTGTGGAATATGTGGAATAACACACAATGGGAATAGGATGTTCCTTACAAATTTAAATCCTTTCTGTGTTCTTCTGGGGCTTTTTCCCTTTGGGAAAGAAAATAATTAAGCTTAACATTAAAAAACTTCTAGTCTGTTTGTCTCTCCAGAATAAAATAGCTCACTCAGATAATAATAAGGAAACACAAAACCATGCATATAACACTACTTAAGATTATGAAGCAGAGAAACAATACTGAGAAATACGAACTCCAAAGTTAGAAAACTGGTGGAATCCCAGGTTTCATGCTAACAAATGCAAGCTAAATGTCAGATCTACAGCACTCAAATTCAGTGCAATAAACGGACAGCGTGTGAAAGTGAAGGGCAATCACAGCTACCAGTCCTACACTGCACAGGTACAGAGAGCGTGTTTGGGTCCAGACCTCAAGAAAAGCAAGCTGAAGCTTCAGCCATTGTAGTAGCAGAAATAAAGTATATTTAAATTTTTACATGCATTTCTGAGGAAGTTTGGTTTTTTGGTTGGTTTTCTTTTCTTTTTATAATACAGCCACTCAGCTTGCCAAATCCTGTTGCAAAACTGTGGGGACAAGGAGTCTAATTACCCATGGAATTCTCACATGGTTGTTAGTGGGCACTCAGTTTCTAATCCCATGGAGGCCTGCTTTGCTTATTTCACCTGACTGGTCACAGGTTCCCACCACCCACTCCACCACTTTTTCTTGAGCTGGACAGTTGATTTTGCTGGGATAATGCTCTGTGACATCTGGCCGGACATGAGACGCAGGGTGCACTGGATCTGCACAGGCACAAGCCAGCTCTCCCACCAGGGAGCCCAGGGAATGGAGGATGTAACCAGCCTGCTGGTGGCAAACTGAACCAGAGTTTGCCATGTGCAAGTGACCCAGCTAGACAATAGAGCATCTACAAAAAAAACAGAAACCTCAGGGAAAATTTGTCTCTAAGGTGTGGTCAGAAAAAGGTACGTTATAAGAAACTGGCTGTAACAAATTTCTCAAATGGAATTAAAAACTTAGTGCTGTCTATCCTTTGAAAGATGCCTTTTAAAAAAGTTATTATTTCAAAAGTTATGCTAATTAATTACAATTCCTATATCTGTTAATAACTAAAACATTTAATCGAAAGTAACAAAGCTACAGCTCTGCCTACAGTTATGACAATATATAGTGAAAGTCGGGTTTGAACTGAACATCACTTTTGTCGTATTACGTTACACATGAAGAAAGAAGGAAAAATGTATAATCAGCATGCTAGGTGCACTATGCATTTAGAAAAGCAAATATATATATCACGTCCAGAAGCAATCTTAACTATTCTGGGGAAAAACGTTCTTGCTGTGAGGAATGCTGTTGGTAAAGTTCAGATACCCAAATTTTCTAAGGGAGTTTATGTTACATTGCTGGGAGTAGTAATGAATTCCTATTTGGGAGCACGTCATGCCTGCTTTAGGCTTCTTACTCACGGGGTCTGAGCGGTTCTCTAAAGGCAGGAGCCCACTTCTTTGGAGAGGCTAAAGACAGGGAGGTATCTCTACAGACTGTTGGGGCACCTGCACCTTCAGTGCCACAAGCTCTCTCCAAGTGTCTGAGGACACTGAGGTGCCCAAGTTAAAACCTGAAGATAAGCCATGTGAAATACAGTACATCTAACAGCACAAATCTTTTAAATAAAAGTGAAAAAATATTGGTAAGCATTTATCTAACTGCAGGTACTTCGCTAATGTAGCTGTCATTTCAAGAAGATTCTGTCCCAATAATTTCAGTTTTATGTACCCTACTCTTCACCTTGGCCGTAGGAAAGCAAGGCAGTAGGGTGCCTTAAACTATTTGTAAAATAAACCTAAAAAGGCTCTAAGTCAAGTCCTCCTCTCCCAAAACCATAAAGTATTCTTTCATGTATAAACCCTTCGGTTTCTACAGCCATCTTGATTGAACCTTCACAATCATATCTTTGGTTCCCAGATGGACACTCTCCACCCCTCTAGCACAAGTTAAACAGGTTGTTTTCACCTACAAATGGTGTGCAAGCAAGAGGAATGCAAAGTATTTCTAGCTTCACTTGAGGATTACAGTTGCATGGTCTCCAGTCTTACTTGGGGATTAAAGTACTGAATAAACTGATTGTTTCTCTGTGTACTTGCTACTTGGTTTTAGTCTACTGCAATCCCTACAAGCAATCAGCTCAGCAGCTCAGTCAGGGCAGAGAAAAATCCAACACTCATGACCAAAAAGCTCCTACTGTGCAAGTATTGTACAATCCAACAGTGATGTCTTTGAGATCCCTTTTCTCCAACTCATAAAACGATGATATTTTCTTTGTCTAGAAAGCGGTTTCCAAAAAACAGATGAAAAATACAAATGGCAGTCATCTACACAGACCTGGATCTGCAGTGTGCTGGGGTGTGATTTTACTGCACACTGGCTGTTCTGTACTAACTCCTTACAGGAACAGTAAACACTTAACATACACATAACAGAAACAAGCATATACCAAAGAGGCTTTACTTCTCTATTTATACTCAGTGTGCATCCAGGTGTTGCAGCAGTTCAGAGGGACAGAGTAGCTAGAGTACTTGACATTCACACCTTCTATAGGACTTAAAACTTTTAATTTTCTCAAGCTTCGCACACAGTAAACTACGTTCCTTTATTAGGAAGAAACATTTTAATGTGCAAGAACACTTTATTTGAAATTCAAATATATCTGGTGCCCTATTGGGAAGATTTCTTTGTCAGCTCTATTTTTATCAATTAGTGATTTCTGAAAGTAATTCTCATTTTGTTTTGGGAGTTTCACTATTTTTTCCTCTGCTGCTTGATCTCTTTTTACCCCTGCTCCTGGATCGAGAGGAACTCCTGCTTCTGCTCCTGCTCCTGCTGTGTGTCCGACTGTGACTCCTGCTGCGACTGCGGCCTCTCCTCTTCCTGCCCCTGCTGTGAGACCTCCTCCTCTCTCGACTTCTCGACCTCCCCGAGCGGCGCCGCCTCTTGTTCTTGCGGCGATTCTTTTTTCTCTCAGATTCTCCATTTCTGCGGTAGGAATGGTCTGGGCTCGGGCTGCCCCTTCTCCTGGACCGGCTATAATAGTCATCACGGTGACTCGATCTGTTTCTCCTCTCAGAGTTTTTAGACAACTGATGAGTCCGTTCAGGAGAAATACGTATGTCTCTATTGGCCTCCCAAAACTCGTTGTTTGGATTTTTGAATACATGAAGAAAGTTGCAGTGTTTCCCTCTTGGACACTTCTGCCTTTCAAATAAGCCTGCAACAGATTAGGGTTTGCTTTTTTTATGAACCAGACCTGTTAAATCTCTTTCTTCATTACGTATCAACTGGAAGAAATGTAACAAACTGAATTTTGCTTCTCCAAACAGAAGAACATGCATCTGACCACCTATCAATTTAACTCACACAAAATTAATTTTCACTATGTACTTTTCTTGGAATTAGCTTTTTAACAGCTATTTAAGATTTGGTTTTAGCTTAGAACAACTCAGCTTTTCATTTCAGTTCATTACATTTTATTTACCTTAATGTAAGAAGGTAAATCTAGATAAGTCACATGTTATATTTACTGCTCAGAACTGTTGATAGCCTAGAAACTGCTGCTGCTTCTCAAGAAATAAATTAGTACTTCCTGGAGTTTCATCTTAAGATTGTTATCTCCAAACCTAGAATCCAAACCCTTTTTTTCTAGACCATGATAAATCCACTAGAACAATTCAGACACTTATGTGACATGGTGTAATACTCCCTTTCTTTCCTGGATCTACACAAGCAAGTTAGCACATTTGTCTTCCAAACAGAAATGAATACAACATTAGGCAGATCTGAAAGCTACAGCCTAATCCCTCTTCCTCACTTCCCTGAGTGAGTACTCTTTCAGTAACATATATTCTCTTTTCCAAGACTCACCACATATGGCAGTTTTCCACCTCGTCACAGGACAGAATTCACAGTGAAGCTGTCTGCCTGCATACCATCGTCCACTGAACAGAGCCAGAGCTGCCTGACAGTCCTTCTCCCTTTAAAAAGTAAAAATAACAGATGGCATTACCATCACACAATCATTTCAGACACCCCTCACCAATTCTGGGCTCCCACTACCGTATGAAAATGAACTGCATGGATGATACAGACCCTTATTCATTACTCTGCTAGAACTAAACTCTGGAGTTTAGTTCTAACATTTGGTAAGGCTGTGAGTACTTACGACTGGTACTGGACGTACACATTTCCTCGCAGGTGAGGCTCGTAGTTGCAACTGACCTGAGGAGATGGAAACATGAACGTAAGGCAGTGGAAGGTTTATGCTGTACAGCAGCTCACACATTCTGAGATGGGCAGTTCTCATTTATGACAGTTTGTCCGTATCAACTTAGAGAAAATGTTTTTCTGAACACNAAAAGGGAATAAAGAAAAGCCTTTCTGGCTTATGTTTAATTGTTTCCAGCATTATGCTTTGATTAACTCTGGGACCTTGGCTTCACTTAGTCCACAAGAAAGCTTGTACTCCATTGTGTTGCACTTGTCTGGGCCAACCCTACTGTGCATCAGCCAAATCCTGCTCTGACAACAATTAGTAGTATCCTCAAGCGGAAATGAGGGATTCATTACAGTAAGAGACTGTAGAGCAATGTATCTTCAACAGCATCCCTGTGAAATGGGTTTGAAAAGCTGAAGACACCATCTTTCACTGTACACTTCTGAAAAACCTTTTTTTGTAATGATTTAGCATTCAAAGTATATCTAAAGCTCTCAAAAATACACAGATTACCTTTGAAAAAGCTTGCTGCTAGTTACAAAAGATTCTGAGACAGGCAGGTCCAAGCAGGTGGAACCCAGTTCTCCAGGGCAAACTGCGACTGCAGCCTCTGTTGCCCACAGGCCTCTTCCAATACTGCAGCAAGCGAGGTTAGCAGCTGCTTTCATCCCTGAACCCTGACTGACCCTCAGGGAATACCTCTTTGTGTGCTGGATCAGCAAAGGGCTTCAGCCACAATAACAAGCATTTGTATAATTAAGTATTGCAGGATAAGGAGTCAAACTATTTGAGATAAACAATGTCAATACAAGAACAAGTGAGAATGATTTTGCCATAGGCATTTTTGGGTAGGAAAAGAACCTTAGTGTTCTAGGGTAGTGTTTTATCAGGATCTTCCATATTATGGAGCAACTTCCCAGAAAAAACAGCCAGAATAAAACCTTGGGCTACACTGGAAAAGGAAGTCAGCTGAAAGAGGGGTGTGTATAATCTGATTCCAAATGGTCACAGAGTCTCAGCTCACTCACAGTTAAGATCCCTGCAGCCAACATGTCATTCCAAAGCATCTCTAATGCTGCTAAAATGTGCATGAGAATCATCTTGCTGTTGCACAATTGCCTCAGAAGCCAAGGAATGCCACACTAACAGTCACAGGGCCCCAAGCAGGTGCAGCTTAGCACACCTGCACAGAATGATGGTACAAAGCCAAGGACCTGACTTTGCTGATAAGGCTTTTCAAGCCATGTTCCATAGGGAATATGCATCCTGTCTTCTATTAGAGGGAGTTGTTTATTAGTTCTTATGTCTTCTAGTTACTGGCTATTATTCCATGAGTCAAAATACGGAGGGGATGCTCCACTCCTTCAAACAAGTGAAGGTTTCTTACCTATAAAGCTCATTATACAACTACTGAAAACTAATTCTTTCTATTTTCCTCTTGCTTGAAATGCTAATGCCATCTCAGTCCTGAGGCAGCTGTCAGTAGATGAACACAAAAGAACAAAAGGCACTCTGTGCCTCCTGGTGACTGCAGGAAAACACTCAGGGATGGCAAGCAGAAAGGGATGCTGCAACGTATTCTGAAACAAGGAGATTGCACCATCCAAGCTGCATATTTTGGGGCAACGTGGGACTGTTAACACACATCATTCACCTGAGGTCTCCATTTACAGATCCCTCTTTATCCCCGTAAGAAATAACAATGGGAAAAAATCAGTACAAAATACTGAGCAAACCAAATGCACAAAGTAAGGATGGATGACAAACCTCAAGACCATTTATGTAACTTACCTTTCTACAATTCTTCCTACTGAAATATCTGCTATCTTTTCAGTTCATTGTAATCTGATTTTATTTTATTCAGCTAGTCCTAAAATGACAGTTTGGGTGTACACTCCAAATACATTTCATGCCCCACTGTTTCATTCCTTAGGCCCAAATACAGTAGCTCAGATGTATTTGTATTGTCTAACAGTCTTAATGGACCCTCTGGGGCTTAGCACAGGATAAGAAAAGAAAGGACTATGAGATAAGCAGACTGTTGAGCACTGTGAATAACTTGCAATGTAGAAACACAAGCTTTTGTAACGCTTCAGGGGAATGGGAGAGAAGATTCACCCAGAGTAAGATGGTGCTCTGTAAGAGCAGTGAGAGTTTACATGAGAGATGCACTGTTTGTTGTAAGGATACTGCACAGTTCCCTAGTGCACACAGGATTTAGCTGGGGCAAGCTGCACAGAATTTCTCTTAAGGCTCATAAACAGCACTTAGATGCATACCTTGAATTGAACCACCTTTCCCACATTCTGAAATTCGGGGAGCACATCCTCATAGAACTCCAGGAACTGCTGGTAGGTCTCCTCGTCACTGTACTCCAGACTGGCATCTGTGTCATAGTCGTCTCTCCGGCACTGCTCCATGCCAAAAGTGATGAACATCCCTCGCACGAGCAGTGTCTTGCTAGATGTGGGGTAGTTATGCTTGCGAGAACACCTGGACAGATATAGTGAAGAAAGAAAAGTGGAAAGATTGGCACTTTCAGCAGAAGATACACTTGTTGAAGATTCAAACATTTGCTATTTTCAGTTACAGTTATTATAAAAAAAAATCCATTAGTGGAAGATCAAGATATTTCAATCACTAAACCAAATCTTTTGGAGTGAGTTTGTACATAACCTTAAGTCTTCCTTAAAGCCATTAACAAACACATTCTTGCTTAAGAAAGCAGAACTACAAAAGCTATAGACACCAGTGTCACGACGAGAGCTGAAGTAATTTCTTTTAGGCTACTAGGGTTAACGTGTTCCCATTTTCTGAAGGACTTAAAAGGTTGTCAGGAGTCTTTCTATAAAGAGATTTTAAAGCAAGTCCCTGCTCTTCTTTTTGCAAAATTAACAACTTTTACTGAACTTGTTCTTATCATATAGGGGTAGAAAGCAGGAATGAGTGAAGAACAGCATATTTAGACCTGCACCTGGATGAGTACAAGACTGGTATTTTTCCACTTCTAACAAAAACCCCCCAAACAAACAAACCAACCAAATAAATCCAAAAAACCTAAACACGCCCCCACCCCCCCCCCCAAAAAAAAAAAA